>JARGYV010103316.1:0-10010 GCA_029532675.1 Ornithodoros moubata | reverse complement strand
CTCGCGTGCAGGGATCGTGGCTGCTGCTCTCCCACACCTGCTTCACAAGAGGAAAGTCAAACGGTCAATAGCCCTGGCCAGTAAACTATCACAGCATGTCTTACTGCAATGTGACATTCACGAAACATTCTGAACATTGAGAAATATGAATTTCAACAAATGTGCTCGTGATATTCATCATGGAAGCCCAAAAATGGGCCTTTTGTGCCTGTGTCACGGGAATACAAAGACCAAGGAGTGCCACTGATGTCCAGTACCTCGAAACTGGAAGAAATTAGACGGTCATTTGCCACACAACACTGCTCGTGTTTATGCAACCAATTTTGACATTTCGTAGGCACCGAATCGTTGGGTCTCACAAAGGTTCCCGACACGGTGCGCGACCCAGAACGACAAACGGCGTCTAGTGTACACCTTGTACGTGATATCGTGCTAAGGACGCCACGGGTCCAGAGCAACAACGTTGCCATTTTGATACGCCTTCGCATACGCACAGTGTGAATCACCAGAATGGGCACGCACAAAACTTAGGAATTTTTTTTTGATTAGCCGTGCTTAACTTAGCAAAACAAAGTTGAACACACTTAATTTGGACAATTCCTTTGAAAAAGTTCATCCTAAATGACATTACTTTCTACTGGGGCTTGATCAGACTGTAAATATGTGGTTGTCATTGGTGTCTTTTTGTTATTTTATTTTTTTCTTTTTGTAGAAAATGTGTTGGTTCTACGTGTATGCAGTGGTTGTGACACAGTAACTTGCAGCTTCGGTGAAGGGCTGCACAGGGTCCTCACGAGTCCCTTTCTCAATGGATCGTGACAATACAATGACGACCTCATTCCCTCCCATTTCTTTCATTTGCAGATAACAGACGGAAATTGTGCGCTAACAAAATGTCAAACATAGTATGCTTGGTATCCGCAGAAGAGTCGGTCGTACGACCGTTTGCTCCCGTGTCCCGTCATCATGAGAGAGAATAAGTGACAACCTCTCATCTCCCGCTCGGGCCGCGCGTTGGGTCCGGTGTCCGACCAATCCCCACGAACTCTCAGACGTTTCATCGACAGACGAGAGTCCTTGGACTTGCCCTGCAAAGCACATTCAATTTTCTCTTACTCCTTAACTATTACATTGCTTCATCACTACAGCACTACATGTGTTGTCAGTCAGTAACAAACATACATTCATTTTACTCTTCTTCTCAACTCATTATCCAGCTTAAGCTTCACAAGCAAGGTTCTGTCATAAAACTGGCCAATATTGGTAAGTGTTTTGGGACACCTCTCCTTACTACGGGGCATTTTGTAATTTTGTACGGATGAGTACGGAACCTTTTACGTGTCGGAAGTTTCTCCCGAGCGATCACCGGCCCCGGGCAATGTTAGCCGAGGGGGCAGGTGCAGCAACGTCTGGTGTCGTAGTGCGGGACGCACGTCAATCTGTTCCGTGTCTCCACCTTCGGAAAGGTGTCGGGTGGAGTCACGGAGGGTCCGACGAGCGGCATCCCCGGGCGAAGCAGTCTGCTCTTTGGTGTCGGGGGATCTTGCTCCGTGCTGATTGCACAAACAAAACTCTGAACACACATGGATGTGGCCCTCAGGTTACGCACGTTTCAAGTCCCAGAGTCAACATGCACGTCTGTACAGTGCTGTAAACTTTTTCCCAACTGTCTCCTGTCTGCCTTGGTTTTGCTCACCAGCATCCCCCACCCTCTCCGTTCGGCCGACATTTGAAGACGGTTCAAAGGCACCTTGTCGGTCTGCGACGAACGTGCACATTAATGGGGGCCATCGAGGTATGCCTTACCGTCGTTCCACGGTAACGGCACGCCTTCCGACGGCAGAGACGTGGAACAAATTGAAACGCGTCTCCTACTCCGAGACCAAACACCGCTCCGCTCGTCCCCTCGGCCAACGTTGCCGGGGCCGGTAATCCGTCGGGAGAAACTTCCCACACATAAAAGGGGGGCGGCAAGTCCCCCCCAAAAAGTGGCCTTGCGTGCGTGAGAAACAAAAGTGAAACCCATCCGCACAAAATTATTAACTGCTTCCTGGTAAAGAGGGGTGTCCAGTAAAACACTTAGCAATATTGATCAGCTTTGTGACAGGTTGTCAACTATCACGCAACCCGAAAATATGATGTACTAAGACGAGCACGAGACAAATGTTTACAAACGTATTAGAAATAGAGATACACACATTACAGGACGAAGCTTGTGGGCCGGCGCCGTACGCTTTGGGGCTCCCTCGGCCGTCGTCCTGAGAGATAAAATGCAGAAGAAGCAACTCTTAGAGCATGACGCATCCGGTTGAAGACACAAGCCCAAAGCGTTAGCGTCCAGAGCTCTTGGGGCCCTAACACATTCCACGACTGAGATAAAACAGTAAGACATAGCATGAGGAGCATCTGTCATGTTGCCCAAGGAACAGGAAAAGTGCATCTAAGAGAAATTTTCTTTCTCCTCCTTGCAATGCTTGAGAGGACAGGCCTAGAGAAAAATCCATCCAGAAATCTTTTTCGAGTGAAATACGAAAATTTCCAGTAACACTATGTTGGTTTACTTTTGAGTTCTAAAACTGCTCACTTATAAAATATTTCTACTTACGAATATAAGCTTTCTGTAAACACTAGTTTACTGCGTAATTTTATTCCCACAATAAAGATGCGCAAGTCGTTGACAGTTTACTAGGACACATTTGCACGGACAACATATTTGCAAAGATGCCACGAGTAGAGCAGAAATGTAGAAAATTCTAAAAATAGAGTTAATCCGTCTGCCTCTGCCAGAGTGTTGGTAGCAGACCGTCGACTCGCCAATTCATTCTTGTATTTTTTATGCTGTGCCTGGATGAAGCATTCCTTTGAAACATCACGGCACAGTATTAGTGGCCCATACCACGCCACTACGTACAACGTTCATAGGATTCCAAAGGCACAGAACCAACTAGGAGCACAATTTCCAGGAAGCTCACCTGGGCATCAAAAAGGTAGATGTAGTCTGACGAGTAGCTGACCAACATCTCTCTTCCGTTACAACTGTAAGTCAGGGACGTGATTCTGTGGCCTCGACCTTCGAATTCTGGCACCGTGAACCGGGACACCATCGCAACTAGGCTGTTGCTCATGTAGTTGCCTACGGGACAAAAATATGTCTACCTTCTTTCTTTGGGGAGCTATGACAGCTTCACACACAACCCTTCTGGCAACCAAATGACATGCCCAGATGAACATTCTGCACGGGACTGTGTGCAACCGCAACGTGACTAACCCACGTTTGTTAACTGAACTTTTTAATTAGAGAACTCTAAGGAATGCACAGCCCTAACAATTCCTTAGTCAACAGATGACCATGTGGCACTGCTTCAAGGGGCAGTGCTGGTTTAACAAGCAAAAGTTCCGGAAACCTTGCTTGCTGATCCCATAAAATAGCATATTGTTCGTGGTAAGGCCGAAGACATCCTGGAAAACTGCCTCTGCACTAATGGCTAATGGCACCTAGGCAGAAAACAAAGTCAGCAATTGGCTTCTCTCATCCCAGTGACAACAGCTGCAAATGGTCAGTCTCAATTCGTTCATCTCTCTCACTGACAACACAAACAAAACAGACATCAATGTTGACATACGTTCCATGGCACATTGACTGTAAGGGAAGATGGCATACCTCAGAAGCCTAGCAAGTATCAAAAAGCTCTAGCCCACTTTCTGCCAAGAACGTATCACAACTTTTACGATCAGTTTCTCAATGGGAAAACAAAGAGGAATATCATGTTTCTGCCCCCGAGGTGCTTCCAGTACAAAGTGATGCTTTCAGGTGATAAAGTTCCAAAAAGGAACCAATAAGAAAGCCTTAACAATCAAGGCAACCCAGCAGTCAGCCCAAGACATAAACCTCCCCCCCTTTTCTTGCAGCTCATTGGCCACTGGTTGCAGAGAGCGAATTAAACATCCCCAAAGGAACGTTACCTGTTGCCCGAGTCCCCAGCATTCTCCGATCAAAGACCCTCACGGTGGAATCGGAGCAACCCACTGCCAAGTGATAGGGCGTCAATGGGTTCACCGAGATGGAGGTCACTGCACGTTGACAGTTGATTAGAATGTCCTGAAACAATCAACGCTCAACGTCATCTCAACGTGTCACGTTTTCCATTCTCCATCAAATATTTACAATTACACTATTATTAGGAGCTATCGCGCAAATGATCGGCTCATTCCAGCATCATAGTGTCCTCTCGCAAGAGTTGAGCAGCACTGCAAGTGTACAAACAATGGCAAATTTAGGATTAGCAGGAAACGAGAAATCTTTAGTAAGAATTGATTTCGTCTGGGGTTTGCCTTAAAGCTGTATAATGTGCACTTTTATGTAGGAATAAAAAGGGGGTACGCAAAAGTAACGACAATTACTTGTTTTAAATATGTTTGTTCAAAATAGCATCCCAAAAACATGAATCCCCTTCAAACGAACTGAATCCCCTTAGACGACACACACTTGTGTCCCAACACTTTTTCCACTGTTCAAAACATTTCTTATATTTTTCTCAACTAATGCTTCAAGTGCCTCTGGCACTGTTTTCTTCCACATCCTGGAAACGCTTTCTCTTTAGGCTGTTCTTCATTCATAGGAATAAGAAGAAATTGTAGGGGCTAGGTTGGGTGAGTGAGAAACCCAAAACTGGTTCATTTCCAACACTGTGCAAACTGGTGCATTATCAAGATGAAGCCGCCAGTCACCCGACCGCCTCAATTCAGATCATCCTTTTCTCAGTACCTAACGCAATCACTTCAGCACTTGCAAATAGTAATCTTGCTTCACTCTGGTGCCCTGTGAATATTTTGTCCGTTCATCCTCTGCTCTAGATGTCGAGAGGCGACCCGAACGGGTTTCGTCTTCGAGCGACACTCGGCCGCTTCTGAAACGGGGAGACCGCTCGTGGCTTCTTGCGTGGCTTAAAGCTCCCTTCCTGTAAGCCTCCCAAAGCATGGAAACTATTTCTACCGCTGCTTTCTCTAACGGAAAACAAAATTTGTGTTGCTCCCTAACTTTTGCCGTCGCAAAATCGTCGAGACCATTGGGGGGGGGCTTAAGGAGAGAGTCCCGCCGACCGCTGTGACAGTTTCTCGAGGATCTTACTTGGCCAGCTGAGCAAGGAGAGTAAGCAAACCTAGCAGGAAAAGCCAGGACTGCAAATCCACTCCCCTGCCTACAGAAAATAATCTGCATTTCTTTTGCTCCAAGAACTCGCCGCACACACGTCGAGAAGGATGTCGCTCACTGCAGCGTCATTCGTTCTCATTAAATCATTGCCCTCGTACTGGCCTGTCCTGTAATGCCTCTATGCCACGTTTCACTGCTAGAGGGTTTCACAACTCTGTAGGCAGGTCCCAGACATGAAATTGTATTGAGCGTCATGCCTCAAGAAGGCTGCATTCCTAAATGCGGTCTAACATTATTTTCTATATTTTCTATCGCATGCTACACTGCATTAGCAGTTAAGACTTACAGAACTTAAGCACATTTTAGTACAGGGTGCAGTCTTTTTTTTTCTTCTCAAAGTGCAGCAATTTTCTCACAAATATATCTCGTACTAGAGCATTCAAACGAATCGAGGGTACGGCTGTCTTCAACACCCACAAATATTGAAAAAGCTGCACAACACATTCAGCCACAGTCCTCGACCACCTTTCGCCTCTTGGAACCCATGTTTCATCGTTCACCCCTGTACTTAATAAAGTAGGCTACATTTACATTTGTGGAAACTCAGAATAATTTTGTAATTTTCCTGCACGTACCTCTTTGCAGTCATCCAGGGAGCAGCTGGTCTTGGTGCGGAGGTCAAACCATCGCACCGTCCCGTCTTCTCCGCAGGACAAGAAAGAATGGGGGTCGTTGGGGACGGTGGCAATCTCGTACGCGGTGCCAAAGTGACACGTCCACAGGTTGTGGAGGCTCGTCTCGGGACGCTCCACGTCCGAGTAGGCGATCACTCCGTCCCCGGAACAGGACACCACCTGCCCACAACCATGTTGAAAACACTCGGCCCCCTCGTGGAGTTCAACTTACCAGGTGGTCGCCGGTGCCCGGCAAGAACTTTGCGCTGAAGATGTTGGCCGTGTGGCCTGTTCGAATGTCGGCCACCACCTGGCAACGGAAGAGAGATGAGGCACACAAACAACTCTCAGAGTCAGTGCTTCGCTGATGGACTTCTGCAATGCCAGGTTCCACAAATAAACCGCACAACCCTCACGAGTGAAATAAGAACGTCAACAAATCTTCAAAGGATTCCTCGTAGTCACAGAATGCTAAGGAAAGTTGACAACCACGTCCACTCCCACACACTGTATTTAGAATATCCAGGTTTACCGCTGCCCAGTCTGGCAGCACATGCAGATGTGCCCACAAGATAATTGTAGATTAGGTTAAAGTTCCAGCAGATACAGGCACAAATCCCGTACCACAGTCATTTGTGACATGATCAAAATTGCGGAACATGGACTGCATGTCCACTGACTGAGCGTATGACATTTGAGTCCACTCCTTGCGTCACAGCTATTGATGCTATGAATTGGAAAAAGTTACCCAACATGTGTTTACTTTTCATTCACGCATCTCACCCCCAACAAAAACATGTGCATGACTGCTAGGTTGGTGAAGCGTTGTCAAATATCAGGGTAGATACCTTTATTTACCCTCGTACCTCAGGTAAATCCTGGCATGTCAGCCACTGTGCGACAACAACATGCCTACCATGCATTATGTTTTTGCTTCTATGGCAGGTGCATGGAGCTATAAAGTTGGAAAACAATTTGAGACTGCACCAATGTGGTGCAAAAATGTGACCCTAAGCAGTTGTGGGGTAGAAATGGGATAAAAAGCTCAAATAGGTGTTTGCAGGAAAAATAAAATCAGTACTAATGGGCTCCGTATCACACCGTTGATTATCTTGTATTGTACAAGCACAATTAGCTTCCAAGGAAAAATGAAGACATTTGGATCCAGGCTCTATTACTTAACTGTTAGTGAGCATTTCAAAAGGGTCTTCATTTCTCCTTCATAATCTTCTCGTACCATTCCTACTCCAGTTTCTTGTTATTTAAAATTTTTTTTTTCTCCATTTCAATACTGCTGAGGCCTCAGGTTGCCTGAACCAATTAGCCTCAAGGCTACACCGTAATGGTCACGCCAGTATCTACTTCACAGCAGACAATACTACCACCCACCGTGCGTTAGTTTTTAACTCACAAATAAAAAGATCCATTTCCCTCCTCGTCAAATGATGGCGACACGGTACGCGAAAATTGTGTCCGCATAAATTTTGGCCCTCGAGCAAAATATTTACTCTGGAAGGTCAACTAGTCAGACTAACATTCTTCTCTGCTCTTGTTTTAGATGCAGGATACCAACAAAAAGTAGAGCTCAGTGAAACACACGTAACATTAAGTCTATTTACACGTTAATAAAAAGGAGATGTTGCGAGCGTCTGCCTCCATTCTCTGCCTTCAAAATGCTTGTTTTGTGCCCGTTTCAATCGTGTCGTGTAACTATTGGGAAACCTATTCCAGAATAACAGTGGAGACAAAATACGGGCCACAAATGAATCAATCTTAAGCTTCTTACAATTCTTCTTAGAATAGAATGCATCAAAAGAAAGCAAGAAAGAGCCCCACGTGGAACAACCCAAAAATATGCTAGCACTGTTTTGCAACACACAAAGAAATGCAGCTCATTGTGGACTTCACGACGACGGCACAATAAAACATATACTTCAACTAAAGTTCCTCGACCAGCAATCAGTCAAAGGTGAGGGCTCCAAAATATATTACTCTGTCAGAACAAAGATTCAACACCCCCCCATCAAAAAACATGCAGCCATAAACTCATGTGTAGACGTCCTCAAATATTTATTCTTTTCTAGAGCCCCACTCCGACTACGATAGGGACAGATTAAAGACATCCGTATATATTGGGAGGAAGGTTGTATTGTACTCAAACATACGTGTCTCAAAATATTTCTCTCGAGGTGTTAACCGACCGGGCTGTAAATACTTTTCTTTGTCCCGGCTATTTTCGGCCCATTTTTTCCCGCGTAGCGGGCAATATTTTACGGGCTTTTTCCTTCCATTAAACTCTGGAATCAGCCTAGTCAGACAAACATGATTCTTTTTTTTTGCAGCAATCGAAATGCTGTGGTGGATGTCCATACACACGTTGCCGAAATAAATTGCTGAGCAAAGTTGCATCAGTAGCTCCACCTGTTCCCAGAGCGAAATTAAATTTGTCAAGTGGTGACAAGAGGAACTCTTTCTTTTGGTTGCTCGAGGCTTTTCGTGGGGGTAATCATACCAACGGCTGTGGAGAGGTTACCAATACACGTACACAGGACTCACTGTAAAAGTGCTCTCCAAAAACATACTCTTTACAATGTACATTTTCCTTCTTTTTATATAGATGCAGGTTTTTCATTATAAACACTGCGAGGTCTAAACATGTAGCCTTCACAACTAGCCTTCACAACAAAGATCGCCAAAAATGCTTTCCACGGTCCGGGACCCAAAAATACTCCGTACGTTAAGGGAAGAAAAACTAACTCAAATGAAGGGACCTCTTCAAAAGCAAAATACCAGAAGAGAGACATGGCCTCAGCTGCCTGCCATGCCTTTAATTTGCCTAGGCATTAGAATCAGCGACACTGCCTTTACCCATTCGTTTTCCGGAGTGCTTGCATAGAATCGCCAGTCACACAACTACCCGTTTTATTTTTATTTTTTTCTATGGGTGCTTTTGTCAGTCCATCGTGTAACCATCCCTGCAGGGATCAACAGTCTCTTCCGCTCGTGCAGTCGCTTACAGAAAGAGAAAATGGCTTACTTCGTGGCTGTAGCCGTTTGTAATGCATAGATGTTGATCGTCCGAACCAGAGAGAATGTGCGTGCCAGCATCATTCCAGCAGATGGTATTTACCTGAAACAAAGAATTCACTCCATTTGCAGCTCAAAACAAAAGTGTCCACCTCAGTCTGTGACAGGCTCAAAAACGCAGCGTTACAACGACAGTAACTGCAACACCCGGTTAGAGTTAAAACAACAACTCATGTATCCACTGGTATGACATCATCTGTACACTCATCAATAAAACACTGCTGTCCAGTGAAAATCCGTGGTTTTATGTAAAACGTTTTAGTAAAAATTGTTACTTCCACTGCTCCACTGATATAGCATAATGGTGCGTATACGTGCATACGAGCATACGTGCGTATATTGTGTGTATATACATATATCCCCATTCTTTGGAATAAAGTGATGCATTTTTAGACATAAAAGATTTTTACAGTCATTTTGCTTTCATGACTGATATGATGAGACATATGACAGCTATTAAGACTCTTGACACACTGCACAACAGCTTTCAGAAAAAGATTTTGATCTACTGTTGTAACTTTACCCGCTGTTACTCGCTACCCACTACGGCTCCAAAAAACGTCGTACAGTTGTGCCAGTCAGTATAAGGGCACTCGAAGGAAAGTTGAAAGCTGTTACTTACGCATCCGTTGTGCACCGGTAACTTGGTCTGAAGGCAAAGCTTCTGGACAAATGTGCGACTTCCTAAAGAGACAGTAGTCGCTTTTAGTGATTCTCGCGGTGCGTATTTTTAGTATCACTTGACGCGCATATTCGCAATGAAACGGCGTTTACTTCGAGCGTCAGCTTTTTAACGCTACTTTCACGTTTGAACATACGAAGGTGCAAACACTGGTCCGAACCTTTCGCAGCGTCGAACAGCTGAAACGGGGTGCAGAAACCGTAGGCAGAATCTTCCAGCCGCCAGAATAGGCCTCTTCTACCGTACATGCTGACCCAGTGTCCAATGATTCCCTCATGAACGGCAGAATCGTTTTCACTGGCACTGTTTGTACTGATTGAGTGCTCACCCACAATCCAAGTATGCGAAAGAATCGACTTAAATCAGCGACGCTTTGCTTGCTTTGCGAGGAGCAACATGTAAAGCATGGCGGTCG
>JARGYV010103315.1:0-10258 GCA_029532675.1 Ornithodoros moubata | reverse complement strand
CTCGCGTGCAGGGATCGTGGCTGCTGCTCTCCCACACCTGCTTCACAAGAGGAAAGTCAAACGGTCAATAGCCCTGGCCAGTAAACTATCACAGCATGTCTTACTGCAATGTGACATTCACGAAACATTCTGAACATTGAGAAATATGAATTTCAACAAATGTGCTCGTGATATTCATCATGGAAGCCCAAAAATGGGCCTTTTGTGCCTGTGTCACGGGAATACAAAGACCAAGGAGTGCCACTGATGTCCAGTACCTCGAAACTGGAAGAAATTAGACGGTCATTTGCCACACAACACTGCTCGTGTTTATGCAACCAATTTTGACATTTCGTAGGCACCGAATCGTTGGGTCTCACAAAGGTTCCCGACACGGTGCGCGACCCAGAACGACAAACGGCGTCTAGTGTACACCTTGTACGTGATATCGTGCTAAGGACGCCACGGGTCCAGAGCAACAACGTTGCCATTTTGATACGCCTTCGCATACGCACAGTGTGAATCACCAGAATGGGCACGCACAAAACTTAGGAATTTTTTTTTGATTAGCCGTGCTTAACTTAGCAAAACAAAGTTGAACACACTTAATTTGGACAATTCCTTTGAAAAAGTTCATCCTAAATGACATTACTTTCTACTGGGGCTTGATCAGACTGTAAATATGTGGTTGTCATTGGTGTCTTTTTGTTATTTTATTTTTTTCTTTTTGTAGAAAATGTGTTGGTTCTACGTGTATGCAGTGGTTGTGACACAGTAACTTGCAGCTTCGGTGAAGGGCTGCACAGGGTCCTCACGAGTCCCTTTCTCAATGGATCGTGACAATACAATGACGACCTCATTCCCTCCCATTTCTTTCATTTGCAGATAACAGACGGAAATTGTGCGCTAACAAAATGTCAAACATAGTATGCTTGGTATCCGCAGAAGAGTCGGTCGTACGACCGTTTGCTCCCGTGTCCCGTCATCATGAGAGAGAATAAGTGACAACCTCTCATCTCCCGCTCGGGCCGCGCGTTGGGTCCGGTGTCCGACCAATCCCCACGAACTCTCAGACGTTTCATCGACAGACGAGAGTCCTTGGACTTGCCCTGCAAAGCACATTCAATTTTCTCTTACTCCTTAACTATTACATTGCTTCATCACTACAGCACTACATGTGTTGTCAGTCAGTAACAAACATACATTCATTTTACTCTTCTTCTCAACTCATTATCCAGCTTAAGCTTCACAAGCAAGGTTCTGTCATAAAACTGGCCAATATTGGTAAGTGTTTTGGGACACCTCTCCTTACTACGGGGCATTTTGTAATTTTGTACGGATGAGTACGGAACCTTTTACGTGTCGGAAGTTTCTCCCGAGCGATCACCGGCCCCGGGCAATGTTAGCCGAGGGGGCAGGTGCAGCAACGTCTGGTGTCGTAGTGCGGGACGCACGTCAATCTGTTCCGTGTCTCCACCTTCGGAAAGGTGTCGGGTGGAGTCACGGAGGGTCCGACGAGCGGCATCCCCGGGCGAAGCAGTCTGCTCTTTGGTGTCGGGGGATCTTGCTCCGTGCTGATTGCACAAACAAAACTCTGAACACACATGGATGTGGCCCTCAGGTTACGCACGTTTCAAGTCCCAGAGTCAACATGCACGTCTGTACAGTGCTGTAAACTTTTTCCCAACTGTCTCCTGTCTGCCTTGGTTTTGCTCACCAGCATCCCCCACCCTCTCCGTTCGGCCGACATTTGAAGACGGTTCAAAGGCACCTTGTCGGTCTGCGACGAACGTGCACATTAATGGGGGCCATCGAGGTATGCCTTACCGTCGTTCCACGGTAACGGCACGCCTTCCGACGGCAGAGACGTGGAACAAATTGAAACGCGTCTCCTACTCCGAGACCAAACACCGCTCCGCTCGTCCCCTCGGCCAACGTTGCCGGGGCCGGTAATCCGTCGGGAGAAACTTCCCACACATAAAAGGGGGGCGGCAAGTCCCCCCCAAAAAGTGGCCTTGCGTGCGTGAGAAACAAAAGTGAAACCCATCCGCACAAAATTATTAACTGCTTCCTGGTAAAGAGGGGTGTCCAGTAAAACACTTAGCAATATTGATCAGCTTTGTGACAGGTTGTCAACTATCACGCAACCCGAAAATATGATGTACTAAGACGAGCACGAGACAAATGTTTACAAACGTATTAGAAATAGAGATACACACATTACAGGACGAAGCTTGTGGGCCGGCGCCGTACGCTTTGGGGCTCCCTCGGCCGTCGTCCTGAGAGATAAAATGCAGAAGAAGCAACTCTTAGAGCATGACGCATCCGGTTGAAGACACAAGCCCAAAGCGTTAGCGTCCAGAGCTCTTGGGGCCCTAACACATTCCACGACTGAGATAAAACAGTAAGACATAGCATGAGGAGCATCTGTCATGTTGCCCAAGGAACAGGAAAAGTGCATCTAAGAGAAATTTTCTTTCTCCTCCTTGCAATGCTTGAGAGGACAGGCCTAGAGAAAAATCCATCCAGAAATCTTTTTCGAGTGAAATACGAAAATTTCCAGTAACACTATGTTGGTTTACTTTTGAGTTCTAAAACTGCTCACTTATAAAATATTTCTACTTACGAATATAAGCTTTCTGTAAACACTAGTTTACTGCGTAATTTTATTCCCACAATAAAGATGCGCAAGTCGTTGACAGTTTACTAGGACACATTTGCACGGACAACATATTTGCAAAGATGCCACGAGTAGAGCAGAAATGTAGAAAATTCTAAAAATAGAGTTAATCCGTCTGCCTCTGCCAGAGTGTTGGTAGCAGACCGTCGACTCGCCAATTCATTCTTGTATTTTTTATGCTGTGCCTGGATGAAGCATTCCTTTGAAACATCACGGCACAGTATTAGTGGCCCATACCACGCCACTACGTACAACGTTCATAGGATTCCAAAGGCACAGAACCAACTAGGAGCACAATTTCCAGGAAGCTCACCTGGGCATCAAAAAGGTAGATGTAGTCTGACGAGTAGCTGACCAACATCTCTCTTCCGTTACAACTGTAAGTCAGGGACGTGATTCTGTGGCCTCGACCTTCGAATTCTGGCACCGTGAACCGGGACACCATCGCAACTAGGCTGTTGCTCATGTAGTTGCCTACGGGACAAAAATATGTCTACCTTCTTTCTTTGGGGAGCTATGACAGCTTCACACACAACCCTTCTGGCAACCAAATGACATGCCCAGATGAACATTCTGCACGGGACTGTGTGCAACCGCAACGTGACTAACCCACGTTTGTTAACTGAACTTTTTAATTAGAGAACTCTAAGGAATGCACAGCCCTAACAATTCCTTAGTCAACAGATGACCATGTGGCACTGCTTCAAGGGGCAGTGCTGGTTTAACAAGCAAAAGTTCCGGAAACCTTGCTTGCTGATCCCATAAAATAGCATATTGTTCGTGGTAAGGCCGAAGACATCCTGGAAAACTGCCTCTGCACTAATGGCTAATGGCACCTAGGCAGAAAACAAAGTCAGCAATTGGCTTCTCTCATCCCAGTGACAACAGCTGCAAATGGTCAGTCTCAATTCGTTCATCTCTCTCACTGACAACACAAACAAAACAGACATCAATGTTGACATACGTTCCATGGCACATTGACTGTAAGGGAAGATGGCATACCTCAGAAGCCTAGCAAGTATCAAAAAGCTCTAGCCCACTTTCTGCCAAGAACGTATCACAACTTTTACGATCAGTTTCTCAATGGGAAAACAAAGAGGAATATCATGTTTCTGCCCCCGAGGTGCTTCCAGTACAAAGTGATGCTTTCAGGTGATAAAGTTCCAAAAAGGAACCAATAAGAAAGCCTTAACAATCAAGGCAACCCAGCAGTCAGCCCAAGACATAAACCTCCCCCCCTTTTCTTGCAGCTCATTGGCCACTGGTTGCAGAGAGCGAATTAAACATCCCCAAAGGAACGTTACCTGTTGCCCGAGTCCCCAGCATTCTCCGATCAAAGACCCTCACGGTGGAATCGGAGCAACCCACTGCCAAGTGATAGGGCGTCAATGGGTTCACCGAGATGGAGGTCACTGCACGTTGACAGTTGATTAGAATGTCCTGAAACAATCAACGCTCAACGTCATCTCAACGTGTCACGTTTTCCATTCTCCATCAAATATTTACAATTACACTATTATTAGGAGCTATCGCGCAAATGATCGGCTCATTCCAGCATCATAGTGTCCTCTCGCAAGAGTTGAGCAGCACTGCAAGTGTACAAACAATGGCAAATTTAGGATTAGCAGGAAACGAGAAATCTTTAGTAAGAATTGATTTCGTCTGGGGTTTGCCTTAAAGCTGTATAATGTGCACTTTTATGTAGGAATAAAAAGGGGGTACGCAAAAGTAACGACAATTACTTGTTTTAAATATGTTTGTTCAAAATAGCATCCCAAAAACATGAATCCCCTTCAAACGAACTGAATCCCCTTAGACGACACACACTTGTGTCCCAACACTTTTTCCACTGTTCAAAACATTTCTTATATTTTTCTCAACTAATGCTTCAAGTGCCTCTGGCACTGTTTTCTTCCACATCCTGGAAACGCTTTCTCTTTAGGCTGTTCTTCATTCATAGGAATAAGAAGAAATTGTAGGGGCTAGGTTGGGTGAGTGAGAAACCCAAAACTGGTTCATTTCCAACACTGTGCAAACTGGTGCATTATCAAGATGAAGCCGCCAGTCACCCGACCGCCTCAATTCAGATCATCCTTTTCTCAGTACCTAACGCAATCACTTCAGCACTTGCAAATAGTAATCTTGCTTCACTCTGGTGCCCTGTGAATATTTTGTCCGTTCATCCTCTGCTCTAGATGTCGAGAGGCGACCCGAACGGGTTTCGTCTTCGAGCGACACTCGGCCGCTTCTGAAACGGGGAGACCGCTCGTGGCTTCTTGCGTGGCTTAAAGCTCCCTTCCTGTAAGCCTCCCAAAGCATGGAAACTATTTCTACCGCTGCTTTCTCTAACGGAAAACAAAATTTGTGTTGCTCCCTAACTTTTGCCGTCGCAAAATCGTCGAGACCATTGGGGGGGGGCTTAAGGAGAGAGTCCCGCCGACCGCTGTGACAGTTTCTCGAGGATCTTACTTGGCCAGCTGAGCAAGGAGAGTAAGCAAACCTAGCAGGAAAAGCCAGGACTGCAAATCCACTCCCCTGCCTACAGAAAATAATCTGCATTTCTTTTGCTCCAAGAACTCGCCGCACACACGTCGAGAAGGATGTCGCTCACTGCAGCGTCATTCGTTCTCATTAAATCATTGCCCTCGTACTGGCCTGTCCTGTAATGCCTCTATGCCACGTTTCACTGCTAGAGGGTTTCACAACTCTGTAGGCAGGTCCCAGACATGAAATTGTATTGAGCGTCATGCCTCAAGAAGGCTGCATTCCTAAATGCGGTCTAACATTATTTTCTATATTTTCTATCGCATGCTACACTGCATTAGCAGTTAAGACTTACAGAACTTAAGCACATTTTAGTACAGGGTGCAGTCTTTTTTTTTCTTCTCAAAGTGCAGCAATTTTCTCACAAATATATCTCGTACTAGAGCATTCAAACGAATCGAGGGTACGGCTGTCTTCAACACCCACAAATATTGAAAAAGCTGCACAACACATTCAGCCACAGTCCTCGACCACCTTTCGCCTCTTGGAACCCATGTTTCATCGTTCACCCCTGTACTTAATAAAGTAGGCTACATTTACATTTGTGGAAACTCAGAATAATTTTGTAATTTTCCTGCACGTACCTCTTTGCAGTCATCCAGGGAGCAGCTGGTCTTGGTGCGGAGGTCAAACCATCGCACCGTCCCGTCTTCTCCGCAGGACAAGAAAGAATGGGGGTCGTTGGGGACGGTGGCAATCTCGTACGCGGTGCCAAAGTGACACGTCCACAGGTTGTGGAGGCTCGTCTCGGGACGCTCCACGTCCGAGTAGGCGATCACTCCGTCCCCGGAACAGGACACCACCTGCCCACAACCATGTTGAAAACACTCGGCCCCCTCGTGGAGTTCAACTTACCAGGTGGTCGCCGGTGCCCGGCAAGAACTTTGCGCTGAAGATGTTGGCCGTGTGGCCTGTTCGAATGTCGGCCACCACCTGGCAACGGAAGAGAGATGAGGCACACAAACAACTCTCAGAGTCAGTGCTTCGCTGATGGACTTCTGCAATGCCAGGTTCCACAAATAAACCGCACAACCCTCACGAGTGAAATAAGAACGTCAACAAATCTTCAAAGGATTCCTCGTAGTCACAGAATGCTAAGGAAAGTTGACAACCACGTCCACTCCCACACACTGTATTTAGAATATCCAGGTTTACCGCTGCCCAGTCTGGCAGCACATGCAGATGTGCCCACAAGATAATTGTAGATTAGGTTAAAGTTCCAGCAGATACAGGCACAAATCCCGTACCACAGTCATTTGTGACATGATCAAAATTGCGGAACATGGACTGCATGTCCACTGACTGAGCGTATGACATTTGAGTCCACTCCTTGCGTCACAGCTATTGATGCTATGAATTGGAAAAAGTTACCCAACATGTGTTTACTTTTCATTCACGCATCTCACCCCCAACAAAAACATGTGCATGACTGCTAGGTTGGTGAAGCGTTGTCAAATATCAGGGTAGATACCTTTATTTACCCTCGTACCTCAGGTAAATCCTGGCATGTCAGCCACTGTGCGACAACAACATGCCTACCATGCATTATGTTTTTGCTTCTATGGCAGGTGCATGGAGCTATAAAGTTGGAAAACAATTTGAGACTGCACCAATGTGGTGCAAAAATGTGACCCTAAGCAGTTGTGGGGTAGAAATGGGATAAAAAGCTCAAATAGGTGTTTGCAGGAAAAATAAAATCAGTACTAATGGGCTCCGTATCACACCGTTGATTATCTTGTATTGTACAAGCACAATTAGCTTCCAAGGAAAAATGAAGACATTTGGATCCAGGCTCTATTACTTAACTGTTAGTGAGCATTTCAAAAGGGTCTTCATTTCTCCTTCATAATCTTCTCGTACCATTCCTACTCCAGTTTCTTGTTATTTAAAATTTTTTTTTTCTCCATTTCAATACTGCTGAGGCCTCAGGTTGCCTGAACCAATTAGCCTCAAGGCTACACCGTAATGGTCACGCCAGTATCTACTTCACAGCAGACAATACTACCACCCACCGTGCGTTAGTTTTTAACTCACAAATAAAAAGATCCATTTCCCTCCTCGTCAAATGATGGCGACACGGTACGCGAAAATTGTGTCCGCATAAATTTTGGCCCTCGAGCAAAATATTTACTCTGGAAGGTCAACTAGTCAGACTAACATTCTTCTCTGCTCTTGTTTTAGATGCAGGATACCAACAAAAAGTAGAGCTCAGTGAAACACACGTAACATTAAGTCTATTTACACGTTAATAAAAAGGAGATGTTGCGAGCGTCTGCCTCCATTCTCTGCCTTCAAAATGCTTGTTTTGTGCCCGTTTCAATCGTGTCGTGTAACTATTGGGAAACCTATTCCAGAATAACAGTGGAGACAAAATACGGGCCACAAATGAATCAATCTTAAGCTTCTTACAATTCTTCTTAGAATAGAATGCATCAAAAGAAAGCAAGAAAGAGCCCCACGTGGATCAACCCAAAAATATGCTAGCACTGTTTTGCAACACACAAAGAAATGCAGCTCATTGTGGACTTCATGACGATGGCACAATAAAACATATACTTCAACTAAAGTTCCTCGACCAGCAACCAGTCAAAGGTGAGGGCTCCGAAATATATTACTCTGTCAGAACAAAGATTCAACACCCACCCCCTCAAAAAAAAACATAAGCAGCCATAAGCTCATGTGTATCAAATATTTATTCTTTTCTAGAGCCCCACTCCGACTACGATAGGGACAGATTAAAGACATCCGTGTATGTTGGGAGGAAGGTGGTATTGTATTCAAACATATGTGTCTCAAAATATTTCTCTCGAGGTGTTAACCGACCGGGCTGTAAATACTTTTCTTTGTCCCGGCTATTTTCGGCCCACTTTTTCCCGCATAGCGGTCAATATTTTACGGGTTTTTTCCTTCCATTAAACTCTGGAATCAGCCTAGTCAAACAAACATGATTCTCTTCTCTTTTTTTTGCAGCAATCGAAATGCCGTGGTGGATGTCCATACACACGTTGCCAAAATAAATTGCAGAGCAAAGTTGCATCAGTAGCTCCACTTGTTCCCAGAGCAGAATTTAATTTGTCAAGTGGTGAGAAAAGGAACTCTTTCTTTTGGTTGCTCGAGGCTTTTCGTGGGGGTAATCATACCAACAGCTGTGGAGAGGTTACCAATACACGCACACAGAACTCACTGTAAAAGCGCTCTCCAAAAACACTCTTTACAATGTATATTTTCCTTCTTTTTATATAGATGCAGGTTTCTCATTATAAACACTGAGAGGTCTAAACATGTAGCCTTCACAACCACTACACTGGATACTGTGCAGCGGATGTTGAATATGCACGCAGTGTAAATCGTGATTGGGTCCCCATTCATAAAGATACGTTAACTACCTACAGTACTTTGCAAGAGATCTACATCTCGGAGGCTAAGCCGGTCTGCGGTGAAAGCCCGTCCACCGAGGTAGAAAAAGATCGCCAAAAATGCTTTCCACGGTCCGGGACCCAAAAATACTCCGTACGTTAAGGGAAGAAAAACTAACTCAAATGAAGGGACCTCTTCAGAAGCAAAATACCAGAAGAGGGACATGGCCTCAGCTGCCTGCCATGCCTTTAATTTGCCTAGGCATTAGAATCAGCGACACTGTCTTTACCCATTCGTTTTCCGGAGTGCTTGCATAGAATCGCCAGTCACACAACTACCCATTTTATTTTTTTCAATGGGTGCTTTTGTCAGTCCATCGTGTAACCATCCCTTCAAGGATCTACAGTAGAGTCAAAAAGCAAGACAAGATCTTGGTCGTTGTTCTCTAACAATATCAGCGATCAGGTTTGTGAGTACGGTCAAGAGGCCTGGCTCCAATCATCAGTCTCTTGGGCTCGTGCAGTCGCTTACAGAGAGAGAAAATGGCTTACTTCGTGGCTGTAGCCGTTTGTAATGCATAGATGTTGATCGTCCGAACCAGAGAGAATGTGCGTGCCAGCATCATTCCAGCAGATGGTATTTACCTGAAACAAAGAATTCACTCCATTTGCAGCTCAAAACAAAAGTGTCCACCTCAGTCTGTGACAGGCTCAAAAACGCAGCGTTACAACGACAGTAACTGCAACACCCGGTTAGAGTTAAAACAACAACTCATGTATCCACTGGTATGACATCATCTGTACACTCATCAATAAAACACTGCTGTCCAGTGAAAATCCGTGGTTTTATGTAAAACGTTTTAGTAAAAATTGTTACTTCCACTGCTCCACTGATATAGCATAATGGTGCGTATACGTGCATACGAGCATACGTGCGTATATTGTGTGTATATACATATATCCCCATTCTTTGGAATAAAGTGATGCATTTTTAGACATAAAAGATTTTTACAGTCATTTTGCTTTCATGACTGATATGATGAGACATATGACAGCTATTAAGACTCTTGACACACTGCACAACAGCTTTCAGAAAAAGATTTTGATCTACTGTTGTAACTTTACCCGCTGTTACTCGCTACCCACTACGGCTCCAAAAAACGTCGTACAGTTGTGCCAGTCAGTATAAGGGCACTCGAAGGAAAGTTGAAAGCTGTTACTTACGCATCCGTTGTGCACCGGTAACTTGGTCTGAAGGCAAAGCTTCTGGACAAATGTGCGACTTCCTAAAGAGACAGTAGTCGCTTTTAGTGATTCTCGCGGTGCGTATTTTTAGTATCACTTGACGCGCATATTCGCAATGAAACGGCGTTTACTTCGAGCGTCAGCTTTTTAACGCTACTTTCACGTTTGAACATACGAAGGTGCAAACACTGGTCCGAACCTTTCGCAGCGTCGAACAGCTGAAACGGGGTGCAGAAACCGTAGGCAGAATCTTCCAGCCGCCAGAATAGGCCTCTTCTACCGTACATGCTGACCCAGTGTCCAATGATTCCCTCATGAACGGCAGAATCGTTTTCACTGGCACTGTTTGTACTGATTGAGTGCTCACCCACAATCCAAGTATGCGAAAGAATCGACTTAAATCAGCGACGCTTTGCTTGCTTTGCGAGGAGCAACATGTAAAGCATGGCGGTCG
>JARGYV010103292.1:0-14294 GCA_029532675.1 Ornithodoros moubata | reverse complement strand
TTGTTAAATTTCTCGAAAACTATTGCGCTCCTGCCGATGGGCTTTCGATGCGGTCTTCCATTAGTACTAACGATTCTTATTTCACTACAGTTTCGAAATCGACTTTTCTGTACGAGACCTTCCTTCTGAGAGTTTCTTTCTGTTCATACATTTATTTTACGTTGTTTAAAATCCCACTACTTGTACTTGTACAGCTGACAACGACGTAAGGCGCTTGGAGTACAAAACGTTACATGGTAAATTAGGAAACATCACTTGCGATTTAGCGAGGCGAATGAGTTTATTGTGCGCAACACATTTCGGTGCCATGGGCATCAAGAAAATGCGCAATGCGGAGTGACAGGTCCAAGTTAAATTTTCGCTTCGCTTTGCTTTACAGGGAAGGGAGCTTTGAGATATTGAGATTGCCGATGGAAGAAAGAAAAAGCAAATAATGAAAATAAATATTTGAGAATATTGCGATTATAGAGCAAGGAACGGGAACAAACAGTGGGAGTCTTATGTCTCAGATGCACTGAAGAGGGTGCATTCTGAATCTTCTTTCTGTTTGGTGTTTACACCGCAACGCAACTGTAGCCATGAGCAGTGTACAGATGGAGTCTAAACAGTAGGAAAGGGCGGGAGACGGGACAAGTGTTTGTCCTAGCCTGACTTCATGGGGAACTGTGCCGATGTATACGTGTGGAAGGATTGAGGGACACCTAGAGGAAACCGCGGACAGCACAACTGGCGGTGAGATTCAAATAAACCAACTCCCAGTTTATGTCATTGAACATGCAACGCTCACCGGACTACACTCTTAAAATTTTTACACCCTTAGGGGTGTTTTGAGCCTGTCCATAACTGGTGTTCCATTACACCCTTCCAAGGGTGTTTTTACTGCTGAAACACCCCGTGACAGGGCTGTAGCGTAACAGCACCCAGGCAACAACGAACGACTATTACATATTCATAAAACATCCGGAGTTGGTTCAAATATCATTTAGAAATCTTGATTATTTAGGGGTGTTTTATAGGGGTGTTTTAAGCAATTACACCCTTGCCTCAACAGGGGTGTGCATGGGGTGTAACAGGGGTGTTTTTTAAGCAATTACACCCAACAAAAGGGTGTAATCACACACAGGGGTGTTTTTTAATACGTAACACCCTTGTAACACCCAATTTACACCCTTAGGGGTGTGAAAATTTTAAGTGTGTAGATTCGTGCATACGATGTGACCTGCTTGTGCAGATGACGCAAAAAAGGTCGCATTCTCCCGTGGCGTGCTACTCATCCCCTCTCTCTGGTCTACTACTACACGTTGAATCTTCCCAAATGCATGTAGCAACGCTTACGCAGTACAACACTTCGCCAACGACGCACTCATAGAATTTCAACCTTCACTGCATTCTCGTACGGATTCGCCTCCTGCGGTGCTAAGCGCCCTCTTGGGGAAGGACGTCCGCTTTAAAGCTCCCCTGGCCAAGTATATACATATATATACTGGAATAGTGTGTGCATGATATATATATGTATATATAAAGAGTGTGTGTTCAACACTTCCAAGCGCGGACTGAGTGAAGGGTGACAGGGGCACTTTTTACTTCGCGATATATATTCGATGTATACGTAGAGGTGATGGATGCACAGTCAAGCTGGGTGGCATGGTAAGAAAGGAGCGAAGCAGCTGGTTCGCATAGATAGGACCACGGAGAGACTAATGATGCGAGCAAGGGTACTCTCTTAAGAAGTACCTTTTTTTAGGCAGTTAGAAATAATAACATACACACACACACAGAGAGAGAAAAAAAAACGGAGAGAGACGTACGGCGAGTTAAATAATGTGTATGCGCCGAGGCAAGGATTTTCATTCGTTGGACTCGGCAAAGACTCTAAAAAGTGCCAGAAATCGGCACCGGCAAAGTAAGGCCAGGAAAGAATAGCGAACACAGTTGTAGGCATAGCGTAGTTAATGAGTAATCGAGTGTGAAAGGGTCGCATTGAGATTTAGTTTTCGCTTGTTAAAAGAAATAAATGAAAAGAAAAGTTTTAGCGCTCTTAGAATATATAGCAGACATGTGCAGTTAGATGGGACAGCTATTTGAACATATTTTGCGCTTCCTTTTTCTGTCGCCCTGTAATACAACGCGACAGCTTTCAAGGCATTAGTCGCACTTGTTTAACGTCGGTAACTACGTAATAAACCTTTTTCGTTACTAATGTGTATCAGGACGAAAGAATGGGGAAACAGCAAGCTGATAGACACGAATAAAAGTTTCCCTTCTTCGGGTTCTTTCTTTATAATTTGTTGTCCACAACATGCTACATGTATGTTTACTTGCGGAAATGTGCATATGAAAGCCCGGCGAGATTTATCATGACTGTACATCTGTTCGAGATACGCTATATAAATTCAGCAGTAAAATGAGGAGTGGCCAACGGGTTACTGTGCACACCCCTCAAATCATTTACAGAGTCTGACGTTACAGTATGTTGCACTGAGTCATACAGTTGCGGGTAGAAGCTGTTGGCCTCTTCGTGCAGTCGGGACTAGGTGTTCCAAGCTGCAACTGGACTCTGTATTCCTTGAGGAAAGGCCATGGCCATAGCATAGCATAGTACAGCCGATGCGCCATAAAAATTCTAATAATGATTACTTCAGGAAGGCCTGAGAGCAACCGACTCAACCACAGTTAGTCATGGTGTTTGAAAGCTTCTCCGTGGAGGTCACCTGGCATGTCTCTAGCCCGACAGTTTAATCTAAAAGGAGTGAAACGAAATGAAAACTAGAGAAAATTGAGATTCGCACCGAAGGGAGTGCGTCCACGTGTATGCGCAAAAGTAAACCAACAAAATGAAAAAGATAGTAATTAGTTGTTTCACGTCACGAGACATCTGTGGTCATGGGCGACGCCACAGTGGTCGGTCTGCATGGGGATGAAATTTGCCTGCCTGAGGGCTCTTTAACGTGCGCCGGAATCGCGGCCCACTGTATTTTACATCCCTCGAGGAAGATGGCGCGCCTGAGCAAATCCTACCCTACCACCAAATTGCTGACGTCCTCGGCCAGTACCGAGCCCACAACCTTGGGATTGGAAGGCGCCGCGCTACCAACCGGGTCAACGAGGCCGGCAGAAAAAGAAAAGGAAGCATGGGTATGAAACTCAAGTGACTGTTCGCATCCAGCCGCATTAGGAAGCAGTTATTTGGCCTGTGTATTCCCTGTCTAACAGTTGCTCGCAAAACCTACCGTCTACATAATCTCTTTTTAAGGGTGGCGTTGCTCGACTGTCACCTGACGATCACCACTCTCGAGACGTTGCACTCTTCACTATATGGATGCATCAAATTCTGTTGAGTCAACAATAGCTTCTTAGGCAAGAAACTTAGAAACTCACTCACGTTTCATGCGCCACCACACGAACAATTCATGTGCGTCTGCTGACGCAACTTGTTTGCCAAGCCTAAAGACGACAGTCGCGGTATTATACTTGACTCCTGAAGCGCTCTTCAAGCGTCACATAGGTCCTGTCACGGCTGAGTGGCCAAGATGATAGTGTTGCAGGCTGAGGTCGGAAGCCGAGCCGTGTTCAATCGGCCATAGAGCGGCTGTTTCTTTCTCACTTTCCCCCCTTCGTATGTCAGCAGCAGTGTTACCTGTCAAATACGCTTATAGAGGACGGACTTCTCCAGTGATAGCTGACCACGTTGGCAGGTAGAACGCCAGGTGTAGTCGACTCACGACTGCCAGAACTGTTTCCACGATCCTTTTGCCATTTTGTCACGTGTCCCGGGAAAATAAAAAGAAGAAAGAGAAGGGCTGGCAAAAACACAGAGAAGCATACTGATATCAATGACCTTTACTACGAAAACGCATTTGAGGTCATCACCAAGCGCGCTGTAGATACACCGCAAGTCGTTCACTAGCACTTCCTCCGTGGGTGCAATTTTAGGTGTTAGACTTCGCTGCACGGTTTTATATTTTCTTTCCTTACAAAGCATCGGAAGATTAGAATTTCATCACTTTTCTAAACGGAGTAACTGTCTGAGAGGGGGCGACTGGAAGTGACGTTCGGTAGTTCGGTTACATTACAGTCAGTTGTTCTTTGGTTAACTGCACCATGTTCCTGTCTGCCACGTTATCTCGCTCGTCGAAGGGTGCTCCGTTAAAAGAGGTTCAACCCAGAGAACATGTGTTAAAAGTTCTACAGGCTAGAAAATTTCCTAATCACGTGGTGTCTGCAATCATTCTTGGCTTTTCATGTTTTTGCTGTGAGAAAAGCGATTGAAACGAGATAGGAATGGGCAGGAATTCTCGTCTGAGGTGACTGAGCGTGAAAAAGCACAGCCAGTTGTGCTAGGGTGCAGACTCAGAGGAAAATGTGGCCGAAGAGAAAAACCTCGCTATTTTCTGACGTTTCTAAAAGCAACACGGGTGACTGATTTCGTTGCCTCGTTCAAAAAACAGACGTCGGTATTTTAAGGTGTAAGGGCTGTTGTTATTTACACTGCGTCTCGTGGACTCTTCTTCGCGACTGTAAACGTAGAATACTTCATAGCGCTCGTTTCTGCAGGATTGAGATGTGGTGAGTTCGAATGTGTGAAAGTGCCGAATAGGTTTCCCCTAAAAAAGGGCTTGTCAAGGCACGCACCGACGCGCCTGTTCCCGCTGCTTCATATCATGTCCGTCTCTCTTCTTGAGTGCGGCGATTATAGCCGCAGTTGGTCTGCAGAGTTGATATCACCTACACTGATGTCAACGGGTCGAATTACTTGACTTTTACATAGGGCTGTATGTGGTATTCAACCTTTTCGACTGTAATTTTAAAATCTAGCACCCAGGTGTTATATCTAACTCTTCCACATGCAAACCACTTGAAGCGTGAAACTGTCAACCAGCTTGACATATTTCTCTTTCAATTACAAAGGCAATGTGACGGTAGGTGCTCGTGTTATCACACATGTTGCGCTCGAATTTCTTCACATCACTCCTATAGAGGCGCACGTCAGGCGTGTTCTCTAAGTACAGCCATTATCGAACGGACAAGACTGGATATCGAGATCAGCAGAGCGGAAATTGGTGTTGTTACAGAGACGGTTTCCTTTTCCTCGTTGCCTCAACGACACGCGCTGCAACATTTAGGTCACTCTCTTTGTTTGTCTCGAGAAGCTATTGAGACTGATGGCGTTCAGGTGGCATAGCCCAGGCAACATCATTACCGGTTGTGGGATCAGCTACGACCAACGTATCGATTGCCACTGCATGGCAGTCCGACTCGAGAAGGCATTCGATCCGTGGACTCCAGCAAGTAATATTCTCAAGTAATTAGGAAGCCGACGGTTCCAGTTCTGTTCTCAGTTCTGTCGTTCAAGGGTACCTTCTCGGATCTTATGAACATGAGGCAGCGCGCTACAGCCGAGGCTCACTAGAAAGAGTTGTCAGCGCACTGTCCTCAGAGTACCGGAGGTTGTTGAGGTGCAGCCCTCATTACCGGCTGTGTGTAATAACATTAGCGTGATGACCCCCCTCACACACAAAATAATAATAGTAAGAAGTGACATAATAATCTATTTCAAATTTAGTGACCACTGGAGAGTGATACGAAGAGACCAAACTATAAAGGACTCAATGAACACGCCAGTTAAAAGGAAATGGCAATTATGAAATATCATGCTTAGAAACGTTGGCTCGACAGAATGAGGGTCAGCCAACAAGGACTATTATCTCCTCGTTATGCATGCCCTAGTCGTCGTTGCTCCATAAAAAACCCGAATCATCATAATCATATCCACGGCGTGTAGTATACAGCTCCATGCGCTTATTCAAGTGTTATTCCCGAGCATATTTGGTCATCAGGCTGTTGTGACACTTTGTAGTAACACTGGATCCGCTCTAAGTGCTCTGATTCATTTTCTGTTCACTAGCATCAACGAGAAAGGAGGTAATAGATAATGAAAAAATCCTGTGTGGTATATCATACAAGACTTCTCTGTCTTTGCGAAACCATCCTTGCGAATGGATACTCACTTGCCCCGACTGTGTGCCAGTAGAAGTCATTCTGAAGAAGTCCGATTCTGGAGGTCAGCATGGCTACATACTTGGACGTCACCACCTATGCTTTGCACTTTACATAGTGTAGATCGAAAGCAAGAAGTGCAATGCGATGAGATGAATCTGGATGAGTGCGCCGTGACCAGCATACGATATGGAAATATTCCAAAATCTTGTAGTAAATGTCCCAACGACCGTCTTCTAAAGAGACCATACAAGTTAACAATTGGATAGCATTTCAGGGCGAGTTCTTAGCCGTGTCCAGTGGGCACACGTCGTGCTACATTCTCCTCGGCCGAGAACAATGTTTGATTAAAAGAACAGCGAGGGGTGACAAAAACGGGACTGGGCATGCTATCAAGTGGGCGTTCCATATGTCGCATGAACGTTGGCGCAACGACCACGGTGTACATGTCGAGGAGAATTAATGCTGTATGTGCTAAAGTCACTTAGTGTTACTATTAATATTTATTTCATCACAATTTGTGACCTGTGTGTAGACAAAAAAAAGTTACGAGCATAATTTGATAAGACTTTACCGGATCAACAATTGTTAGGACCACCTATGTATTATTCTTTTTTTTTTTTTTTTAACCTTCATTTTCAAGGTGGGACCTTACATTTTCTTACTCTCATGTTTGTTGAATTTTCTTTCTTCTCATTTCAAATTAGCCAGGTGTTTTGGTGGCGCCAAAGTCGGTTCTGAACGACTGTAACTAAAATGCTTTCTCACCTCTAGACACTTTACTTTAACGTTTAGTTCTTAGATACATTACCATCTACTTTTCATTCTCTTTTCCTATTATTTTCCGTTATCTGCTTCCCCCTTTTTCTTCATTACTTATTTACGTGGCCCCGAGTAGCTCTTCCTGATGACCAGCACTAACACTTTTTTTTATTATTTATCCTAAAAAAGAGAGAAAGAGATGTGCTTTGGCGCGAATACTCTCGGCTTGTATGATTTACTTTTGAGTTCGCAAAGTCTGGATTCAAAATATATCCAATGATATAGCCGTTCATGAAACGGCGCAAATATTACTGTGATGGCAAACACCGTGTATAGCACATGAAGGGTGTTTATACGTGCCACTCACTGAACATACCGTCTCAATCGTGTGCAAGTAGCGTTATACACTACAATCTAATTAACTTACGAGCCAAGTGGTACAGGTTTAAAGTACCTTGCATCGTGTTGGCGTCTTGCCTAGAGTCTGCCCAACTTTTTTACGTGCAAGATCGTTGGGCGACCCAGAAGTTCGTGCACTTGAGGGACATGTGGAGAGTATGTTCACATAAAACGGGATTGCGAAACGGGCAGACATCGCATGCCGGACGTCCCAGTCCCGTCCCGGTTCCCTTGTCAGGTTTATGAAGTGTATCGTGGTGTCTTCTTATGACTGTTGAAGAAGAAAGAAGAGAACGAAATGCGTGGTTCCTCTTAGCGAAGGCAGCAACCCCCGACGTCCAGCATAACTCGACTAAGCAGCAGCAGCTCATACAATTAACTCAGCTTGCGTTTGGGAGACTTATACACAACGTACATCCCGAATAACGATGCTTTCAACGAGTAAACCACTCGCACGGCACACGGGTGGCTGAATGCAATTTCCTAAGCAGACACTGCGGCGTATATATGCTCTCTTGCTGCGTGTTTTGTGCCGCTTGTGCGATGGGGGAAGGGAAGGGGGAGAGGAGGCTTTCAGTGTGAGCTAATAAGCGCCACGACTTAATGAAAGTCTCTAAGTGCTCCTCGGGGCGAGGATGGCAGACTTGAGTGCACAAAAGAAAAAAAATCACAAACTAAAATAGAGTAGCACGCCGCATTTAAAAATCTAAAGCAATGGTACATTCTCGAAGAGGACGAGCGTTGAAAAATGGATTAAATGGATTGTAAGGCACAAAATATAATTTAAACGTCCGCTAAGACTCTTTCATTTGGTGTTGGTGTCGCTGCATCAGCTTTTTTTTTTTCTTTCTAATCTTTTTTTCTTTCTTTCTGAGTTTTTCTGTTACTTTGGTTCGGCGGTGAGCCAAAACTGTTCTTCGCCATAATGTGATAAATTCCTTTACTCGATTTACTTTCGTTTGTACTTGTTAATATTTACAAGGCCCGTATGAAAATATTTGAAAGCGCAACATTATCGTCATTTTCAGAGATGAATTACGACTTTACTGCCTAAGCATGGATATCGATCATAAGCGAATATTAGCGTGAACAATACGTATTAAAATTTGCAGCACAATCAATGTTGGTAAAGCTGTTAGGCCCCGCAATGTGATAATGTTTTTCACACACATTTTCACAACTTCAACGGTCTTCCAATATGGCTTGGGTTTAAGCGAGGTTAAAAAAAAATATATATACGCGTTTTTTTTTTTTTTTTTTTGTCGTGATACCAGGAGATCTGATGAACATGTACCGTACTTGTATAGACAGAAGTATTGACGTCTATGTTGGAGCAGCGATGACGAGAATACCGCCTTCCGTAGCGGCAGGTTCCGTGGTAGCGACATCACCACCACAATACTATCGGTAGAAGGGCCCAACTATAGATAAGTTGCGTCCTGAGCATACATGGAAGAGGCTACGACGACAGACCTTCAACTGTGGCCAGTGTCCCGGCGTTTCAATTATTTGCTGATTGTGCCGATGAGGATGGCACCTAACAAATGATGTGAATGGCCAGGGCAGTCGGCAAGTGGCAGTGCTTGTGGCAGGTGTATGTGGCACTTAGTTATTAAGTAGCATCTTTAGCTTCCCCTTTCCCTTTTTTTTATTGTGCTGCTCATGGGCCTGGCTGTCACCGGGCCTGAATGTATAGCTACTTTGTGAGTCACGAGAAGTGCATCATCTTTTTCGTTCTTTCTTTTTTTTTTCTGGGGAAGAAAAGATACGTAGTGCTCGTAATTCGTGCGTGAAGAAAAAAGAAATAAAAATGTTTTTGCTGCAAACGAACGTCGGAACAGGAGATATAAGAAGAAGACGGTGTTCATTCAGGTGCTGAGCGAAGAACTCCAAGTGACTGCTGAGAAGTTCCTTTCAATTGGGGCCACCACCGTCACCGCTTCTCCCCCACCATCCTACTAGCCGTTCATGGCTATATCGTGGCTACCTGCCGAATCCCTAGCTTCTAGTAGATTTCAGTAACTACTGACCGTCTTCATTGACTACCTGAGCACGACCCTGCCGTATTCGTCTCACACTAGGTCCCAGGCATCACTTGTGACTTCTCCCTCACCATCTTACTAGCGTTGAACCGCTATATTGTAGCTACAGTCCTGCCGGTGGGTACGTACTGACTGACCGCATTGACCACATGAGCGCGATCCTGGCCTATCGCCTCATTGACTAGGCGCCATATACACCAGAGCCACCGCCAGGTGTTCAGGTGTTATATCGAAAAGCGCCGTCCTGGCAAATGGCCAGAGAAGAGAGGACAGAAGAAATGAAGACGTTAGATGTCTATTGATGTGGCGTTGAGGATAGCTGATGAGTAGAAGACAGAGCACAAGAAGAAGAAGAGTGTAATAGGTAGAACGAAAATACGGCATAATAACAATATTCATAGTAATAATTGGTAGTTTACGGCGTTGTCCACGAAAACAATAAATGACGATTGTTACTGAGGAGGATTGAACATTCTCTGAGTCTAAACTTCTTGACACCACGATATGCCACGGTTCTTATCGCCTGCTCTAAATAAGACCTACCGGATATCACCTGGATACCGGATAATCGTTTGTAAGTGAAACGCACTCTCCAGCGCACCACCGACCTTCGTCACCATCGACGTATATTACGAGAGTCAATGTGCGATTTGCAATGTCGGTATATGTGCGATGCGATGTCGATATACACGTGATACTTACCGCATGTACAATGTTCATGGTATATACGGTGCACATTCAAAATACAGAAACGCTAAACTTCCGAGTGACGCTAACACTCTACGCACTTTGTTGTGACGTGGAAGCGTTGTTGACAGCGCAGCATTCTTTCTGTTGGATTTTACACTTTCAAGTATTGAAATTTGAAAATCTAAACAGGCGTCTATCGTTCACGCTTTGAGCCCCAGCCCTGAGCGCAATAACTCTCAACTCTCCAATCCAATCACAGGGAGTCCACAGCTCCTCACAACTCTCTAAGCCTTAGATTTAGATGCTTCCTCCAATTCAGGAAGTAGTGTGCGACCTGGCTTTTAGACAAATTAAACGTAAACTTCTCGTTAACGCACAAAAAAAGAAAAGCAAGCCATCCGCCCCAGCACATTCGGCGCGTTAAGGTTGACCCGACCAGAGCCTAGAGCGGAATTCGGAAGCCTCCGCTATTTACTTGATCCATTTAGCTTCTTTCCGGGCACGTTCTCGCGTTCTCGCGCGGACTTCTTTCCATTCCTCAGGTGATCCCATGCGAGGCAACTGAAGCGCGTACGGCGTCAATTAATTTCTACATGATCCCATTGGTCGGGTGATGTTTGCTCTGCGATCGATTTAATCTTGCCTTTCGTTTGCCCGCAGTGTTTATCTTTTACCCCGCAGATAACGTCGCCTGAGGAATTAGAACGATCAGAGATGGAGGAAAGGCCGGGTTTTCCCGCGCCTACGTGCATTTGCGAAATTAGATTAGGCTTCAGAAAGTATCGGCTCACTTTTTATGTATCCGTCTTACTAAAAGGCGTGGCGATGTAATAATAATTGTAGTGCTAAACATTAGTCGTAATTAAGTACACTACCCAACTTCAATTGCTAGTGGGGCGTGCACTGTATTAGGAATGTGTCGTCTAACCGAGTAAGAGAAAAAAAAAAAATTTCGTCGAATGCGCCCGCCACGGCGAGAGAGGAAGCGTTTACTTACGAGTTTTACTGACGGTGCCAGGCGTGATCGGAACATGGCGATCGAATCTGCTGCGTGGAAGAATAAGATGTAAGTGTAAGATAAGAGTGAATAGGATGTCGAACTGATGGCATCAACATTCTTACATATGTGTGTTCCTGTTTACGATATGCATCCTTTTAGATGATACACAGCATCAAATAAATTGTCAATCACACCGCTGCATCATTTTACCCAACCTTTGTACCTTTTGTAACTCTCTTTAGTGTTCGTTTTTATTCCTCTCCCCCTCTCTCTGACAGGCTTATCTTGTGTGGGACTGTTAAATAACTTCGGAGTGGCTACATGTTTGAAGTTGTAGCATTAAGAATTTTTGAATGCAGCATCCCATCGTACTAGCGCGCAGCTATTCCTCAAGATTGCAATATTCAGTACAGCTGAAATATTTCATGTCCGCTATTCGTGTTCATGGTGAGTTATCGCGTCGGGACGAGTGCCTGTGCGCTACTGGAAAGTCACTTTTAGCTTTTGGCCCCGCGTAGTATTCGTAGTAGTAGAGAATGAAGTCAGAACCTTCAGGTCAGTTAGGTCACGTGTGCGAATATAGTATTGTAGAGACCATGCCCTTTTAATGGGTACGTGAAGTTGGTGGAAGTGTGTACTTCGGGCGGTCAACGGGCAAATCACGGAGTATGTCTTTAGGAGCGCACTGGAACAAAACTTCCATGCGACAAGCCGATTATATACCACCGTAAAATTTCCCGACAGAGTCCGATTTGGAGCGAGGCCGCAGAAGTGCGTTCCGCGTCCTGCGATGACGCCGAACATGAATAAGGTAATAATAATAATAAAAAAAAACCATCGGCTGCATCACGCCCCGAAATTGTTCTACACTGGAGGAAAAGTGGAAAACTTTCGCGTAGCATGTTTCGGTCATGATCACGTTCTCCCGTCTGTGTACGTCTCCATAAGCCTGCGCGGGAGTCACGTATCACAAACGGTGCCCCATTAAGGTTTCTCAGCGACCGGGTTCCGACCCAAACGACCTAGAGTCGTTTCCGCTTTGCGCTAATGACATCGAAGCCACCAACTCACGAGGAAACACATTTTTATCTTCTCTATTTTTTTCTTACGAGGCCGTAAAGCCCGCCTGCCGATTCGAATATCCTACGGAAAGCTGCATGTGAGGCTCATAAGGACATTCACCTGCGGTAAAGGCTACATCGTTGGCACGTACTGATTGCAGATATGCGATGTGGGCATGATGCGCATGGACGCCTTCGGTACATCCGGCTTGAAGAACCCCTGGTTACGACATCGGAGTGGATTTGTAGGCCATGATAGCGGGAGGCTGATGACTGAGGTCTATGCACTATCAAATGTGGTCTGTTTTCGAAGTATTGGGAGAGAAGTGCGTTGCCTAGACACGACTTCCTCATATATTCCAGCCTCATTGATATCATCATTCCTATCCTCACCTCTCTTCATTCTTTTTATTATTTTTTATGTATATGGGCAGAGTAGTCATTTTGTAGTAACTATACGGCGTCGTTACATCAGCGACGCCAGTTTAGTAGACTGGAAATATTGCAGTACAACGTTGTATGTATTCTTTGTAACCGAAGAAGCTCACTGAGCAGCAATTTTGTTGGCTCTACGAGAAGCGTTGGAAGATCAGAACATGGGCACGAAAATAATTTATTAAAAAAAAGAAGAGTTTGCGTACGTGAAATAATCATTAGCCGATCTGAAGCAATTTATGGATACGCTTTTGTGCCGAAGGCTGCACCCCAATTGATGTTTCATAAACTAGTAACTAGTACATCAATCAACGACGATGCTCAGGCTTGGCTCTTGGGGAAAGTAAGGTGAGCGCACATCGTCTGTTTTAAGAGAGTCAAAATAATGTCCTCCGGCCAGTGCGGCTTTGACTAAAAAATAAAAAAAGAAGAGAGAGAAAAACTTACCCAGAGTTTGACCACAGCGTTGAGGAACCAATCTTCCACGCCATATCTCACTGGATAGTTGGATATTTTCGACGTCCTATACAGTGATACAGAAGCGTCAAGTACCGTGGCAAGCCTGTGCCTTCCGCCTCTTCTGACAAAGGGCCCCAATCAGCGGGTTGCCTACCGATCCATAGCGTGAGCCATCGCCTGATTTCTCGAGGGGGCCTCAGAACTTGATTAAAAGGGCCCGGTGGTCGCGATGAGGCAGTCTTCTTCTAGGGGCCCACCTCGCAGCAGCGTCCATCCGAAGGGCATTGTGCAACGAATGGAGCCACGGGAAGGTGGTTCGATTCATTAGGGCGATTCATGCGTTCCACAGCTTGATGAAGCCACGCTAATGTCATTTCGGGCGAGAAAAAGAAGGGAAGAAAGGTGAGCGCCCTCCCCTGCGTTTGAGGGGAGGTCGTCGTGAAGAGATACTTCCAAAAGAGAGAAGCTGGAGGAACTGTCATCTCGCACAGCTGGCAGGCTAGGACCACTGATATGAACCCATTTGGTATGAATAACATCAAGGGCCCTTCTTTAGCAGCTACCCTTCTAACGGCTATCCACACTTTTGTCTGGTCAGTTTTCTGGTCGGGAGGTTTGTGGACCCTAGAAGTAGGTGAGGCCAAAAAACAAGGAAATTTGCAACGGATCTGTGTAAGCCTAAGATGCGCTATACACGACAATTACCTTGGGGCTTGTCTTTTAATTTATTTTTCGACAAAAAAAAAATAAAAGACAGAGATTTTAGTTATATTTTTCTGTAAAAAAATGGGAAGAAACAAGGCGCAATGGCCGAATGCCCTGCACAGAAGAGCATTTCAGGGGATTCTGGATTCGTGCGATAAATGTTCGCATGAACTACTTTTGATGACGATGGGTTGTTGTTTACTGACGCAGATGCAACTAAGGCCATGAACCATTTACCATCACCATCGCATGCACAGGAGCGCGGAATTGTAGTGTTGTATTTGCTATAGCATATATCCAGGTGTTTTACCTGGTAAGCACCGAGATGATTTTACCTTCCTCTTAAATATCGTTCATATATAGGTATAACGTCCAAGTAATTTTGAAGTTCTTTTCCCTCTCCGAGACGAGACTCGATGTGTCTGGAGTGCGGTGGCTTAATACCAAAAAGACGCTGGACGACGAAGTCACTTAAACAGTAATAAGGATTTACTATACACAGTATAAACAAGGCGATACAATAACTGGCCCAAGCTTACTGGACGTGAACTTAGCGGGGCACCATCTGGCTACCAGGTCCCAGACCTTCCTGCGGCAAGTGCCTCCGCTCAAGCTGCTCGCACTAAGCGTGTGTCCGTTTATATAGGCCAAAATGACCGCTGCCCCCCAACATGGCAGCTCCAATGAGAACACTTTGGGGAAAAAGAAACTAATCATCTAACTGGATAAATTAACCAGGTTAGT
>JARGYV010103291.1:0-10797 GCA_029532675.1 Ornithodoros moubata | reverse complement strand
AGCTAAGAAACCTATTCTCAAAGGGCCGCAATTCCGTATTTGCTGGTCTAACAGCCGTTTATGTTTGACGTTTATAAACTTACCTTGCAGTGCCTGGTTGGACGGGTCTTCTCATGCTGTGCCTGCTCACATTTCTTTCCGTTGCTTCAATGAAGCATGTCAGGTGGGTAAAAAAAAACTCTAAAATTATATCTGGACCATATAAGTTTTGTGACATGTCACAGTTCACCACCCTCCATCTTGCGTCTTCCTTGTATCTGTAGGTAGTTGCGCGCTGCAAGTTGTCGAATTTCCTTCTTTTTCTGTCAGCACAATTGCAAAACATGCCAGGACCAACGACATAGTAGTGTAATAGTCCTTTAGGCTGCTAGAGGGAGACCTAAAAATGGCAAATGTAAAAGAAAAGGGCTTATAGAAGCCTTGGAACCGATTATGAATAGATGTTACAAAAAGCACACAATACAATGAAATGAAGAAGTATAGCAGCACACGGAGATGATCTCAACATTTATTGCATGACATCTTAATATCACATAGTTCTTTCACAGACGCTCCTGCTATGACTTGTTTTGGTACACGCACCACCTATTCCTATTATTCCTCCTGCTACTGATCTGCCACCCGCTCAGGTACGGAGCCGCCATCACCTCGGTCGTTATACAGTACCCTATGCTTGATGAGCTCACAAGCTCTCTTTGCGTACATGTTACAGTGGCGTACTCAAGGAACAGAAAAACACAGAAATGCACATACCGGGTTGCCATTACTTGAATGGCACGGTGGCTGGCTTTGAGGTGGTTCCCTTTCCAGAACCCTCTCCCGGAGGAGTGATACTGTGCTACGAGCCTCCAGAATTCATTTCCCAAAAGAGCGAGGTGAGTACTTCACTAATCGCCGTCACTTGCTATAGCTTTAAATGGTTGGATAAAAACGCTTTATTGCACTACAGTTATGTGGCAAAAAGAACCGTTTTTCTATGTGCCGTAGTTCCCGAGATGTAACACTTTAAAGAAATCATTCACGTGACGTATGACGTCACAAAGGTTCGCCGGTCAGAAGTTCTCATTGGCTTTGGAGATCTCGCGCCTCTCGCTGGCGAGCTACCAGTGAAGTAGACTGGCGATCGTTTTTTGGCATCCGCGGCTCATTTTCGGATGCTCATTTTAGGCCATTGGCTTAAAAATTTGGAACCGAAGTTTCTACGCAGACACAGAAGAAATAATAAAAAAATGTTAGGCAAAAGTTAAGGTCCAACATGTGGCCGACGCAATTTTACGGCCTGCCGAAGCCCCCCGCCGGTAGCTGATGAACGGTGTATGCGTCATCCTTCAGTGCAAACATTATTGTACAGAAATATGTACAGTCATGTTTTCACTAAACAGACATGGAAGTGGGTGGCAGCAGCTCTTGCAGTCTACATTCTGGACGTGCTATGTCGCCTGGTGCGTCGATGGCGTCCCACGCACCTTGTAACTGTGGAGGATCTGCCCGGAGCTGTTCTTGAACTCCGACTTGACAAGAAGGATTTCACTGCGCGGCCAGGTCAGGTGCGAACTTCATTCACAAGACAATTATATGCAGTACATTTTGACTCCATGTGTGCAATGTGGAGCACTGCACGGGTAAGGGCCTTCCCGAAAACCCATGCCCCGGGTCAACCAAGTTCGTGGCGAGCACGTGCTTCGGTCTGCGGGTGATGGGCCGGGGTCGGGCAGCGCTAAGTTCGGGTTTCTGTGCTATGGCACGTCTCCAGCTGCAAAACCTTGGTTCTGGCGAAGTGTGACAACTGAACCCAAAAGACATATTCAGAACAAGAGATACAAGAAATAAAGTTGCTCTGTAGAGCCTGTACATATATGCACTAGCATCTATGTTTTGTGGTGGCATCAGTGTGGAGTTGTCGCAAGACCCTAGTTGGGGCAGGGAACGACGGGCCCAGAAACACGGACCGTGCAGTGCTCTAGTGCAGAGAGACTTCTGTGGATTGTAGTGTGTGAGTTAACGTTTTTGCCCCGAAAACGATCAGTGAAGCGATAATAAAAACTGCTTTCCCCATGTCTTTCTGACAGTATGTGCTACTGCAGTGTCCGAAAATCTCCTTACTCGAGTGGCACCCGTTCACAATAACATCAGTAAGTACATTATGCCAGAAACCCTGGTACCTTACTGCTGTGCTGTCTTGTCCCATTTCGAACAGCGCCGCCTTTTCTTTGTAATGCATGCCATTTTCTTGCAACGTGTAATGTTTTCTTGGCGTAGACCAATCAGGTGCCTACCCCTACTGCGATTATGGCGTAGTTTTTTGCAAGCTCTCCAAAGCTGAAGCAACGTAATCTCAGATGACCACTTCTGTTCCCAGTGTCCCACGGCACAGGATGGCAGCTTCACACTGCATATCAATACAGAAGGCGACTGGTCTGGTACGACATTTTTCTTCATTCCTATACAGCAGTTGTTAACGTTCCTAAAATTCCTTGTAAGGCGCACTCAGAGAGAAACTGACAACGCAGAACGGCGTAAAAAGCAAACCTGGAAAATACCCGAGGTAAGTTTTAAGTTACAGCAGGACCTCCTTGATTCGAGCACGCTTAATTAAAAATCCAAGATAATGTAAAGAACTGCGGGGACCCCTGGTCTCTCGTTAAAATCTCAGTTCGAAGCGTCCAACAAGCCACCATTATCAGCACCAAATATATAACAGTCAGCTGATGCAATAGCACCAGCTGACTGTCATAATAATAATAGCTGTATGCATACCTCTTAGCCTCCTCTCCTCATGGCTTCATGGCGTCACACCCATGTCGCTGGTGTGCCTTACAGGCGCACAGCAAGGTGCAATGCAAGCTACTGAATGCCATGTGCAGTTCCATGATGAGCCACAGTTCGTTTCACGGGAATACCCACTTCATTCGCTGATTTTGCAACTTTGAATTAATAAGGTTCTTCTGTATAAAAATTACTTTGCGCAACAAAAGTTCACACATTACATTTAAAAATTGACTACACATTTCTAACCCCGGACGAGACATACAAGGCTTCTCTGTTATGCATCTTAGAGTCTATGTGGATGGACCATTCTGCAGTCGCTCTGAAGGCGTCAAAGATCATAAGATCACGGTCTGCATTGCTGGAGGCATTGGCGTCACTCCCTTCGCTGCTGTGTTAAACAACTTGTTGTGAGTATTTTGTCAGTTTGTTCACTTCAATCACGGTTGCAAGTTATATTTTGTTTGACTTTCCTCGGGCAGTACAACAGGGTGCTTAGAGAAGTTGGAACGCCTGCACTTCGTCTGGATCTGCAAAAGTATCGAAGTGTTTGCATCCTTTGCTGATCTACTAGTCAGCATTCATTACAAGGCAAGAGCTTGAAATTTTGCTACAGCATGTCTGTAACTTTCTCTCCTGTCCTGTACAATGAGAATTATAAGCTGTGCAAAGAGAGTGTCAACAAAGGTTATAAGTCCCTCTACATAAATGACTCATTTTTCTCATCAGATGTGGATGATGAACAGGCCTGATTTTTTCAACATGCACCTCTATGTGACCCAACAAATACCATACAGCATAATAAAGGTAAAATCTAGTTGAGACATCCGCTTCTTTTGTTTTCGTACTATGAACATAAATAATTCCTCCCCATTCCAGAGTGTGTTTAGTAGGAAATATCAAATACTGGCACATAGAATGCACGTTGGAAGACCAAACTGGTCAGCATTATTCGAAGAATGGCAAACCATATACCAAAGGTGAGAGAAATCTTACACATTTTGTGTTCTTTGCATAGCTGTGAATTTGACATCGGCACATAGTTCTTGCTTGTTTGTGCACGTTGTTTAGCGTAATTAACTGCAGAGTACAAACGTATTTTCCTCTACTGGCTTGTTTTTTGCAGAAGAAAAGTTGCAGTATTCTGCTGTGGGCCAGCACGACTCAATAGGGAGATTCGAAGGCACTGCCACAACGCTGTGCTGGCAGGGCACAAGTTTGCTTTCTACAAGGAAAGCTTCATGTAGAAGATAGGACTACTTAGATATCTTTGCTACAGTGTTTTGAAACACATGAAAAGTGTGATGTCTACCCAGTGCCAGAAACATCCGCCAGGATGGCCTACAAGGTCTGCTGAGGCAGACCAGGAGTATGTGATAGTCAGTGTCATTGTGATACAACAGAACAATGTGTCTTGTTTGTGAGCCATAGGCATTTGTGACGGGACATGCAATGACATGGCAGCTGATGGCATTTTTATGTGACGTGTTTGAAATAATGACGAGGCTATTTCCGCATGATCTATTTATGACTACTTAAATGGCTTCTGTCAGGGCCGTCCAAACAGCATGACCAGCTCGGTGTGTCTTGTGTGTGGAAACATGTCAACTGGACATGCAACTAGCGGTTTAAACGGGGGTCCAATGTCACGGGACTTAGGACTTGGCTTGCACAGTCTGGAAAGAAAAACAGAGACCATTACAAACACTGTCATCGTGTCATATGAAAAAGAGTTGAGTGCAATGTATGCAAAAGTGCTGCAACGAAAATTTGTGCTGCACTAGCCACTGTGAGTAGAAAGTACACAGCAGCAGGCAAGGAACTGAGTGTAAAGTATGCTAAAGTAACCAAACCCCGCAGCTGTTAGCTGGTCTAATGACAGCAGCAAGCAGGCAAAGATAAACGCAAATACCAACCTCAAGCAGAAACCTTGAAATGAAAAACATATGCTAAGTTATGTGTTACTTTTTTCATAACCAGGAATTTGCAAAATGGACAAAGAAACAAAAATAGGTATGTAATCTAAGTCTGCTGCTAAAAATCATGAAATGCATTCATAGCGTGACAACCTTGCTGCCGAGTCTGTTAAACTTACTGTATAAAATTGTCCAGTGCCACGCCGTCAGGTTTGCAAGATATGTAGATGAGCCGCTTTATCTGGTGGTAGTCACGAATTGCCCTGATTGCCTTCACAGCTGCAGAAAAAAAAACATTTTTAGTTTTATCTTATGCAAAGAATAAACCACCTGCGCACAATATTTTTCCCTCCCTGCTCCTGAGCAAAAGAATTTCCCATTCTGGATCGAAATGCCTCCCTTGTACTCCTTGGGATGTGCCAAACACACTGACATTGCATCCATGCTGGTTTTGGTTTCATTTCCATTACACATATTTTGCCCTTCTCCAAACAGTAGTGAGAGAAAAATATGCTGTTTTTAGACGACTGCACAGGCTACAGCCCTAAATATGCATAATGATCAAGTATAAATTTGATATCAGTGTTACCAAACACATTCTCTAGTTGCAGTACCCTGTGCTACTGATATTGTGTGATGAACATATGTAACTGTGTTTCCACTTTCCACCTCTCAAATACATGCTCCCAAAAAGCCACATCCTCAATTTGCATTGTCCACTTAAACATCATTAAATGTTAGACTCACGCAGCCCACCACGTCCAGGATTCATAACAGCACAAACATCTTCGGAGAAGAACTCATTCCTCACGCTCGGCACCAACACTTCTGCACGTCCAGCTGCAAACTTTGCATTTTTGATGCCTACAGTGTGAGAAATGAGAAGGAAAGTCAATAAGACGCAGCACCCAATGACAACATTTGCTCAAAACAGTCATCCGCACCGTTGAGTTCCGCTGTGAACGTTGCATCCTGCACAGCTTGTACGCTAGCATCGATTCCAAAAGTAGAATGGAGATGCTTCGCTTGTGTCAAGCTTATTGTGCCTATGCAAGATGAGATGAGATGTCCGGACAAAGTATTGCACGCAGTTTCACTTGTGTGGAATTCATGCTATGCTCACCAGTGCCACAGCAGATGTCTAGTAGCGTCGTTTCCGGAGTACAGTTCAGCATCTGGTGCACGGTGTCGTAAAGATACGTTGCCACTTCGACATTCACTTGAAAGAACGATTCTGGAGAGATTCGGAACTGGATCCCCGCTATCTCCTCGGTGATGTAGGGCTCGCCATGAAGGAGCTGAAACGGTGCCTGCTCGTGAGAGCATCTTGTGTGGGGGCTTCCAAAAAGAAGGAAAGTTTTTGTAAGGCCAACAGGGTAGCTGTCACGTGTCACAAATTGACTGTGCTTTCTTTTACTAGTTCGCAGTAGCACTACCAGTTTGAGCAAAGAGTTAAAAAAACGAACTGAACGAAAAAAACAACAAGCAGACGTCATCTCACCATGCTTGAAAATATAATGATTTGATCTGGCACTCTTTTCCATTCCCATCAATGAAGAAATTCTTCAGTTTTAGTTTTTCTTCTTCCAGTTTCTCCTGACAATACACATTTCAGGATTCACTGTATGCACCACCATTTAGGTTAAAGTACTGCATTACCTCACTGAGTTGTTGTGGATGCATGATGATGATGGCCATGATGTCTCCTTTTCTGTTCGATCGCACAACGATGTTCTTCCAGTAACCTTTAAAAGCAGTTTCATAGCAACCACTTAAGGGCGATTGTTGAATGTAGTCTTGAAATGCCTGTCATTTATGGGAAGATGCTTAGTTATACGTAAATGCGCTCTTTCCAAGACAAAGCTAGAATAAGACTCTTAAGGACAGACACACCTTTGCAACCCTTTTGTGGCTGGCCTTACAAATGATTAGGTGCTCAGGGCTTACGCAGACCATTTTCTGATCACCTGCGCAAAGGGTCACAATGCTTGCACTTGAAAAAAGTACAATTCAGCACGTCATTAAAAGACAATAACTTTAGTGCAATTTCTGCCCTCTGCAGTGAGGCTGGGCCGGAACACAAGTCGAATACCACCTGTTAAATAATACCAACAAAACAAGTTTCTCAAAATAGTGCATTTACCTTCCGTACTGCCCACGAGGAATCCAACAGTTTTTGGTTGACCAGACGGCCCCTGGCGCACAGAAAATTCATCCTTGTTTCTGTATGCTTCTGTTACAGGCTATATTGAGAAACGCAAGGGGACATTAGAGGGCACGAATCTTTACACACTGCAAATGCAGAGGACTATGTTCTGTGTGCAATTAACTAAGATCAGTGTTGCACATGAGTTCTGCTTTTGAGATACGCACTGAATGTGGTGCTTAAATGCCACAAAGCAATTGAGGCATGACAGTAGCTTCTTTATGCTTACAGATGGCAGGACTGGTCGCAGTGGACAGGGTAAACCATGTGGGTCTTCTGGAAAATTGACTTTGGCAGATTTGAGCATGTGGCCAAATTTCCGCAATGTGCATGAAAGGTCTTTAAGTTTAATCTGAAATTGAGACAACAAATGGAAAACCTACAGGCAGCACAGTTTTTCTTTTCTTCTTCTAAATAATTAAAGCATACGTGAAGTTGTAGTGAGTAGGGGTGCTTCCAAAATGGAGTCAAAGTATATGCCAACCTGGAACAATGACATGCACATGTGACTCGGCTTCAACAACAAGAATAGACATAAAAAAAAAAGTTGAAGGAATTTGAAATGTTTAGAAATGTCATTGATGTCTTACCTTTCGTGTTTGTTCTCTTCATTGATATGGAAGGTTATTTTATTTTTTTTCTTCTTCTCTGCCTCATCTGCTTTTGTGACTTCTTTGGCACCCGTCTTTTCTGGTGCAGATACCGGAGGTGGCACATCTTGAAATGTAACAGGCTGAACTACTCTGTAAGTATACGGTCATGTACCGCTGCATTATTACAATGGAATTTTTTTTTTACCAGTCTCACTTGTGCTTAATGTTTTAAACAGCGAAGTACATGATAACGCGAGCGACCTGAACAGACACCAGCGATGTTAAGTACTCAACTTCTACCGCAATCTAGGCACGTTTCTCAATGCACTTTACAATGTTTGTTTCGGTTTTAGCGCACATGTATGTAAATGTCATGTGTCCGTTCCACAACGTACTCTTCGGTCAGTTCGTCAATCTAGGCAACTTATGTTGTTCGCCCCTACCTCCTTTGTGACCTCAGGAAGCGTGAAGAGCGTAGCTGACTGGGAAAATATAATAATTGTGCATTTCTTCTTTGCGTCAACAACAGCACGCACCAACGAATGGGCGCAGCCATATTTGCACAGTGTTCGTGGGAGGTGACTGCATGTTGGGTCCAAGAATGGCGGCTCAGCTAGAGCTTACCAGATAAGGGAAAGCGCTTAGTTAAAAGCAAGAACCATGGCTAAAGTCAAATTATCCTTTTTAGAAGGAGATTATTCTCCTTGCCGAGATAAATTCAACATTTTAATTGTACATATGTAGTTGTATTCTTATTTTTATTTCCACAAAAACAAAATTTGTGGCTGGAGCTGTGAAAAAAATTGACGTGGAACTACTCGATATATTCAAAGTCGTTCAAAACGGCAGAAATTGCGTAAGGCAATTGCGACATTTTTAATTGCGTTTAACAATGATGTTTGGTATGAGTAGTTGCTACTTTTGTGAGGAACAGGCAGCCAGAAGGCACACGCGGCCGAACGGGATGAGAACAGCCAGTTTAATGAGTGAGAGCGCGAGTATCATGACGACGGTGATGAATCTGTATTTTGTATCACCATACCAGAAAACAGTAATGAAAATATGAGTCAACCAGTAATAGAGCACTAAACCACATTTAGTCACACGTCCACAGTACCTGAGCAGAAACCTCAAGATACGGGATGCTTTGGAACACACATGATTCGTAGGCATCACCCAATAAATATCGGATTGCGTTGTGGAGTTATATATTCTCAGGCGTATTCATTTCCTTGTGAAAGGTTAGGATAAAGCCAAGCAGAAAAGCAAAACGATGTAGCACCTAAAAGTACGCAGACGTGTGTAATTTTATACTAGGATTTTGACTTTGTTCTACTTCTACTTCTTTCTGATTTATTTAAGATGAAGCAATGAACTAATGTGCATATTGCTTATGTTTGTCAACGTTACGTTGCTAGTGTTTATGCCTGCGAGCTCCGAATCTCCCGAAATGAACCACAAAAATAATATAGCCATAATACGTGACAGAATCACGACTTCGTTTTGCATCCCACTCAGATACAGCTATTACTACTCACGACGTTGGTGTAGACGTACCCGAGGTTGAAACGCAAAGACCGGAACACCTACAGCGCGCTGCAGAAACTTTGCGGCGATAATTGAAGACACACACGAAAGAAAAGCACCAGCACTTCTGAACAAAGATAAATGTATACGATTTCCTAACGTCTTCTTACGCTGTTGCTATCATTTCTCGAAAATAATTGACAGAGCTCAGTGGCAATAATTTCTCCCGAGTGCGGTCAAGTTCAGGTTTAACAATTAGCACCTCCACGATGCTTCACAGACACATGTTTGGGCTTGATGTCGTTGATGACTCTACGTGTTTTCAGAAGGCGCAACTGTTCGCCCACACAAGTCCCGTTGTCGATGCTGGTGCTCAAGTTGAAGGCCATCCAGCCAAGCTCTAGCCGTGTTGTATCCAGGTAAGTTGAGCACCGTCGGATCTATGTTATAAAAGTAATAAGTGTTCATAATGCGTGAGAGATACCAGAAAGCAAGTTTATACCTTGTCCTCTATGGAACGAGCTGTTTCAAAGCTGTACACGTTGGAGGAGTCTGCATCAAACTCGTAGAAATTGGTGTCATCATATGTCGTCCACCTCTCTTCTTCTCCGTCACCGCGTTGACAATACTGTGCCAAAACAGTCATATATATATGTATACATATATAACGAAAAATTCTCCTCCCCTGCCCTCCGGACCATACATTGCCGTTCCAAGCAGTAATGCTTACTTTGTAAAAACTGGCGTAAGAGGCGTAACTGCAGTCTTTGCCAACCAAGTCTTCCCGTGTGCCTTTTACGTATCCAAATTTCGTTGCCAATAACGAGAACGAAAGAACGTACACTGTAGACGGAGCCGACTCGACAGACATAGCAAGGTCCAGAGTCGACTTCTGGCAAAAGAAAAAAGAGCACTGTTGGAACCAAGAGCTTTGTTATCCTTCGAGGTGTAGAGTGGCTACAACAACACTGTCATCTAGGTTATCCGTAGGAATCAATCCTAGATGCACGTCCCGAGATTTCATCAATCCGCCATGTAACCACGCATTAAACGCCTTCATCTTGCCGAAAGGAGTCCCTATTCTAAGGTCGAACTATCCGCAACTAGAAAGTGATTGCGAACTTCCGAGAGTGCATTTATATTCACGAAATATATAATACTCTTCACACTTACAATATTTGGTTGGGTATCCCCAAAAAGACCTTCCGGGCCCCATGACGAGGTTGCCTCCACAACGCAGTTCCTGTCGCGTATCCTTGTGAACGTTTCTAGTATTACAAACTTGATTCTCCTGCAAAACACGCAGATACACTCGTCCACAATGTATGACAGTGGTGACATCCACAATGAAAGTGACACAGCGAATCACAAGGATGGTGAAGCCGCCATGACAACAAGAACCTAACACATTTTCCACTTCAGAGCTTCCACGCATAGGCATCAAAACGCAAAGTGGACGATGGGATGGAAATTCATGATAATCGCGTTTTGAAGCCGGTGTCTTGTGCACGTCCTTATTTGGAACCAGCACTGTCTTACTTCGCTCTAGGGAACGATCGAGAAAAGTTTGGCTTTACCCCTGTAGCGCGGCGAGAAGTTGCTTGAATATATCGTTGGCCTTGGAAAGTTGTCGTGGCTGGATAGAAAAGAAGTTTGAGAACTTATGCTGCGTGTCGCTCCCTTGTAGCTCCCTCCTTAATGTCTGAAAAAGAAAAAAATCGTTATACAAGTGATTTCTGTATACAAGTGCACCCAAAGAAAGAGCAGAGTTTTATTTACACAGAAACTT
>JARGYV010103289.1:0-12335 GCA_029532675.1 Ornithodoros moubata | reverse complement strand
TCATTTGCTAGTCGCATGTACCCGATTCCATACATCCTTCGAGCGGCACCCATTTTCGAGAAAAAGACGGGGCTATTGAAGTTGGTCTTCTTTTTGACCTGCCATCTCTGAAATTGCGCCCATCACGTGGAACAACATCCGATAACATTGGATATCTTTTATTATAAGCTCTGCTACATATGCAACCGCTTTTAAAACTGCGGCAAGGTTGAAACGGGCTCCTCTCAAAAGGAAGGGAACCGAAAATTTGTTGGGCGCGCATGGAATCCTCACGGGCGTCGTCTTTCGGTCCCGGATAAAGACTGGTATTCAACCCCAAATGGACTCCCTCACCCCCTGTTCATAAAGCTTCTTCTCTACCAATAAAGCTCCCCCGGGGGCAAGGTGGGTGGGTGAGGAAAAGCCATCTGATTGAAGTGAAGTTCAACATTTTGAATCTTTATTTGCTTTACCTCTACGTTTGATTTCGTCTTTGACCCAGAGTGCTTTAATGGAAGTCTTGGAAAAACCGCCTGTCTAAATGGAAGCAATGACTAAATGAAGATGCGGCCAATCCTTTTAGCGGGACCAGCGGATTTTTTGAGAGTGGATCTCCCAATTTGAAAGCACTCTCGCCGGCAGCCGGATAGGATTGCGATAATAGTATTGTGATGAACCTGTCTTTCAATGGCACAACACTCAGCTGGAGGCACGTTAGTAGTGTCGGCACGGAAGCTTCCACGACTAATGACTTTTCGTGGCTTAGTCACTAAATTGGCCAATGCGCTGGCTCTGCAGACGACACCAAAGACTCCGTAGCAGAAGTAAAACATGTTCGTCTCAAATATACTTTCAAACATCCGCGCAAATACCTCGTCTCCTTCATGATCAAAGGGAAGACAGCATGTTCCGAGACGTAAAAAACGTGAGGCGAAATTTAATTGACAGTGCTTTTCGAAAGTCGAAGCCACTAGCCATGTCACTGAGAGCCAATGAGCAAGATCTCTATGAAAAACTGAAAAAAAAAAAGAGAAAGAAAGCTATATTCTGGAATTGGAATAACTGTCACTACACGCCATTTTTGTGACACTTATGCAGTGCATAAGTGTCACAAAAAAGGCGTACGCCCACCGTTTCCAGCAAATGGCGTCTCTGAAAGGTATCATTCCGAATAGCGATTGGTCATCGCTGTGTTATGTGGTGAAGTTCTGTTTTTAGAGAGTACACTTACGCAGTGGCAGCCTGCCATAAGTTATGTGACCTTTCTGCTATTCTTGTTTTTCTTTCTTTCATTTATTTTGATTTCACCCAGGAACAGAGAACTTTCGTTGTGAGCAACTCATACCAATGCTTCAAAAATCAGAAAGCTCATGACATTATTTCCAGCAGAATACTCAGAAAAGCAGAATACTCACACGCATACAGTGTGTTCAATTCTAGGACTATCCCTTTTTTTATTCCACCCTTTTTGATTGAGGTGAGTTGCCGTCGGACTAAGAGTCGCGTACACCGCACACGGAAAACTGCAATCTTTATATATTGGTAGTTCATCCCTATCGCGACCGATCTCTTTACGGTTGTGCCTTCTTTCTTTGTTTCCCTTATTGTCTGTACGTTTGTTCCAGATGATCTGACAATGAGTGATGTGCATCTTGCATATATGTCACAAGTGGACGTATCCCGCGGCCTGGCTTGCTTTATCCAGACGCTCGAAGAAAGCACAACTTCGCTGCGTAGCACGGTGAGAACCAATGGGTAGACACCACTTGATTTGGGACGCGCATGCAATTATGTCAGGTGTCTAAAAAGGAGCACTACTATCGTTTTGACCAATCAGATCATTGAATGACACCATTTTGAACAGTAATTTGATTTTGAAGGGTGGTGGCGGTAGAAGAAAGTACGCATAAGCCTCAGAGCGCTAAAGCAGTATTGAAACTGAGGCATTCACAGTCATTGTAGATAGCTAGATAATAATAATAATAATTGGTGGGTTTACGTTGCCAGACAGCTATGATCATGAGCGACGCCACAGGGTAGGACTGCGGATAATTTAGACCACCTGGAGATAGATAGCCAGAAAAAGAAACAGAAAAGGTATATAGAGGAAGGTAGTAGAAGAGAAATTAAGAGAGAATCTTCGTAAAATCGCTTATTTATGACATTCCCAGTAGCGCGTAATTAATTGCACCAATCAAGAAGTACTCTTGCACTCAAGGTAATAGAACTTGCTCATCAGTGTGGCCCAAAAAGGTACATAAGGATATTGTATCTTGGTCCATCATGACGACAAGTTTAACTAGTGTGAAATAAAAAAAACTTTTGTGTGTGTACAATTAGTGATAGTGCATACGAAAATGTGTTCTAGATTAGCTTTAGAAATCTTCAGGTACGTATCCAAGCCGTATGTTGAATTGCAGTTATTCGAAAAATTACGCACAGAACAGCGCCAAAAACGGTCGCCCATCAAATTTAAAGCGAACGGCGTCTTTCATTGACTAGATTAGTGGAAAACGCACTCATATATACGCCGTTTTCAACAGATCGCGTGATCAGAGAAAGCCTGTGGCTGCTAAGGTGGCCGCTTGTGCGGCTAGAAACGACTAGTTGCCATGGTTACATGGCATTGCTACAAGCCGTCTCGTACAACTACCGTCGGTGAAACTACTCTCGCAATTAGTCTCGTCCTCTTTTCTTTCTCCTGCAACGGAAGGATTTGCTGAAATCCTTAGCCTGAAATGGCCGTCACCTGCACTTTCTCTGTGGGAGTTGCTCCCATTTCTAGTGGCAGACGAAGCTATCAGGGGGAGAAGCGACTATTTAAAAATTGACAGCCGAGTTCGGTCGTTAGCGGAGAATCACCTGTAAACCCTAATGAGCCGCTCAGACGAGACGCTCTGTCGTGCTCGCAAATCCTTTATTCGCTGACACTGGAAAGCCAACGGTGTTTAACGCGCTAATTCCGGAAAATGGGATGCAAGATCGTGATCGCGACAAGGGGCACCAAAGAAACCGAAATTATACACGCGAGAAACAGAGCTTCATCTCATAAGAGGTAGAACTATAACACAAAACCTAACACATAAATGCACACACACAAACAAAAGAAAACATAAGAAACAATAGTTATTCCCAAGTTTCCGATATTATACCAGCGTTTTTGTAACACTGACTCTCATAACGTAGCTAAACGTGTATTGATCGCAACGAAATACGGTTGATGCCTTATTCCGTTTGTTTCCTCGTTCATATAGAGGAAGGTACGAGACGCAAGCAACGTGGTACGCCTCCCCCGACGCCAGCAGACAGCGACCATGCAGCCTAAAAGACGCAACGACACGTATCGTTAGGAGACGAGGCGAAGTACAAAAGCCGACTGTTTAGCAAACAGCCCTTCATGGTGTATGTGGCCGCTTGAAAGCTGTCGCTTTCTCAATAATATGGGGCTAAGTAAGTAGAGAAGGGAATTAAGAGCGCGTACAGATCCAATAACCACAGCAGCTCCCACTCAATCCGAGTCCCTTTGTCAATTTTCACAGACACTTGATTATGACGTGCGAATAGTGGAGGAGGGTCGCTCGCTTGGCTGCTTTCGTGAAACGGGACTATACAGATGGGGTCGGAAAGCCATTTTTCGTAGCCCTAGTAAAACACGGCCACAACAGACAGGCCCGGCCGGCGGCATCTGGGTGATCCCCGCGGACTCCAACCTCGGGGGGATACCGACTAAAAGCGACCTGCTGTCACATGCGCTTACTTGATCGAGAGACTTTCACTATAGAAGCTCTCGCCCCGTCGACTCCGGGCTGACGGGCGGGGAAGAAGAGAGAGCATTTTTAGCCCGCATTCCGTCCCAGCGCTGTTGCTTATCGGAGAGTCTTATCGAAACAGCGCGTCACGCGTTCTGACATCTGGCTCTGATAACTGGGATTCGGGTGGAGGGAGCATTATTCTAACAGAGGGGGAGAGGACCGTTCTGGGTTGCGTAATTATCTTTTCTTTTTTCGCTCGGATCGAAGAGGGACTCATTTAAAATTAAACGCGGTAGGAGCGATTAAAGCGAGCACGCCCTTGTCATGGAACGGAGCGGACAATGGGATTCGGCTTCGACGAGGGAGCATCTTTTGCGGATAAAGAGCAGCCCCGTATAGACGATTGAACACGCCGCGGTTCAACTGGGCTCTGTAGAACAGGTACAGCACTACACGAACTGTGTGTTTCGTGGCTCTTTCTTCTGTTCACACCTTCTTTTTCGGAAAAGCATATTTTGCTGCTAAACACAACTCGCATAAGATAGTAGTGAAAATTAATTATGTATCTGGTGTCCGAAATGTAAAACTCCAACAAGAAACCGCTCGCACTGCAACGGGTAGAATCTTTCCGAGTTTCCACATTTCCTTCCATGCGACATTTCGGGCATGTTTCACCGCAGTGCCCATCTGCTGTGAAGACAAACAAACTTTAAGGCTTCTGAAGCCCCTAGAGGCAACTGGATGACACGAACCGAAGGGACCTCAAGTAAGGGATCCTTCGAATCGCCATTCCCGCTTTGTCGGCCGCCAATAGCACTAAGCCGAGCCACTCTTCTTTCTTTTTCTTCCACCAGCGAGGAATCAGTGGTCAATGAATCCCCGCCGTCTCTGGAGGACAGGCTTTTGGATGTAGCCTCGACGGCTGAGTGATGTATTGCCTCTACTTGCGGTCATTTAATAGAGTTCAGGTGAGTAAGAGTAGCTGCAGTACAAGGCAGGTCTCCGGTAATGCAATTCGGCCGATACATGTGTCCCGGTCACTTAGGGAAACAGTCTGATTGCAGAAAAGCGAATGGTGCCGTTGCTTCACAACAAAGATTTGCAACAGCCTATAGACAGAAGTTGAATAAGAAAAAGAATACTCCGCATGGGCAATTAATATATCACTGCCTACAAACTGAGAACAGGTTATTTGTATAGACGGCGAGCCACATTTTACACCAGAATCGTAACGTCCTTTCTATATTTTTATTAATTATTAATTATTATCTATATGTACGTGTTTCTTCAGTTTGATGCAGATTTACTTATTAACTTCGTGTCCTGCCTGTTTTTCTCGCTCCTCCCGTGTAACGCCCGAGAGGGCCTTCGGGATGTAAATAAATGAAATGAAATATTTTTATTAAATAAAATATAAAAATTATGTTCTTTTAATTAAGCGAAGCTACGGAGGTAGCCCCCTCTCATGAAAACAGATGCTCTATCTTACATATAAGATTTTTAATTAAATTTTATTTATTATTATTATTTTTTGTATTGTTGACTTTGTTAGATGAGCCACTTTATTGAGGTCTCACCTTTGTTAACATTTAGCCCACGTTTACCAGATTATAAAACTCATTCTCCATTTTTATACTTTCCCCAACCAAGTAGCAACTGAGTGAAATTCTAAAACTTAGCCTCGCTGCTCGTGCACATAAGTGTAGCACCGCCCATTAGACTTCAGTGGGATGCCAGCACTCGCGTGCGTCAACATTACCCCATCCTTGTTGAAATACTGCTGTTGACTTCTATTGCTTTTATTGGAAACTGTAAGGTGGATCAGAAGACTAACCCCATCTGTCGCAAACGTGCGCCTTGGGCTCCCCCTGACGACCAAGGTTGCCTCACAGAATTCTATTGCAAACTGTAAGAGGGGGTCAGACCTAGATGGCCAGCATAGGAGCCTGCCAACGCCAGGGAATATCAAACATCGCTCCTGTATTCCCTTGCATAAGACCAGAATACGTCCGTGAAAAGATATGGTGAGGTGTGGAAAAAACATTGTCTATCATCCGCTATTACGAGCGTATTTTTCGCGTACAACGCCCACAGCTACAGTTTGACGCGTGCTCTTTTGGACTCTGCGAGAATGAAACATAACACATCCGCATTTGACGACGTATTCGCCCGTAATTTTTGCTCCGCTGGCAGATGATGAAATAGTGGAAATGCTCGCTCCTCAAGTACATCATTATGCCGTCGATGAAATATTCCATAGCACAATTGGCAGCCATGCATCCAACCTGGACCGCAAAATGTACTGTTTAAAGTACGGCAAAGAAAGGACTCTGTAATAATTTAAATCCAGGGAAACTGCAGCGAGAAACGGCACAGAACCAAATCCTTGTAGACAATAAACATAGCCACCCGTAATCTCCCAAGAGTTTTTCGTAACGAAACGGCAAGGGAAAATCTCGCACCCAGCACACGACACGTCTCCATATTTAAAAAAGCAAAGAGAGAAAATACGCAGAACAACTCCCAACCGGGAAGGGAAATATCAAATATCGCAAATGGCGCTCCGAAGTGGAGGCGCTGATAATCCGTGAGGCAGGGAACGTTGGCGGGGGACGATGTCTGAATCCAGTCGCGGAAAAAGGGAAAAGTTGTCAAAAAGTGCCTGAAAGCAGCGCTGATTCCAAAAATCCCGCCCGAGAAACCACAGCAACAAGAAGAGAATGGGCTCCTTTTTTCCCCTATTGCACGGTACGGTGACCCCGCAAAGGAGTCGCTCGCATATGGTTACATGCGCTGACGCCGTTTGCATTTCAGGCTCTCTTTAGGACGTGTTTTTGGAGCCTTATATCCTACATCCCTTGTCTCAACATTTACTATACATACGTTATAGGGTTCAATATCAGAGCAGAGACTTCAACCCAGCTGTGATGTCACGACGAGTACCGGCCGTTGTTTTTGTAGGCGTGTTTTGTTGGGCTTCGTGAATGATAGTGCAATTAATATGCACAGGAGTGTTGGTTTAACATAGGAAGGACTCAATTCCGTCGTCACTTTAGAGTCCCATACTGCAGGACCGCGCAATAAGATTGCAACAATGACCATCAGAGGGTCGAATTCTTCTAGTACTTTTGTACTGTCTGATTTTATTGCATTCGACAGTTTTTAAATTTTAAAGGCTAAACATTTACGGGATTATAAAGAAAGGGGATGGCACAAGTGGCCCCAGTATGCGTTCAATAAATAAAAAAGAAATTGCTTCCATACATTCGCAAGGATTTCTGTCGTAAAGCTTAGAATCAGTGGCCACAAAGGAAAGACGATTCTCGACTATCTGGGATGCGGTATCATCATGATTGCGGTGCAGTGATACGTATTCGCCCAAGTATCACAGCCCCTTTTTAGTTTCACAGGCGAATATGCATCGTTGGCTGCGTCTTGATGTTAGCCCACACTCTAGAAACGGGTTTCACCGCATAACCCGATGAAAAGTAATCGTTATTCATAACGATGTCGTTCATACCTGTCTTGTAAACGGTAGGTGCATGTCTTTTTATGACGCTACGCCAATTTGAACAAGTGACGCGAAAAGACGGACGTTTTTCGCCACTGAGCAAGCGGAATGCTGTACGGAACGTGAACGGTGCTTTGCTGTCACTGCTTCATGCGGTGAAGTAAGCAAGTGTGGTGCAGAGTACCAACACCAGCGTTTTGTTTCCAGGGTTATCTTCATCTCAGTAATTAAACTTCTCCGTTTTTTCTTTGTTATTTTTTTTCCCACGGCTACGCACACACAATCTCAACATGTTTCGGCAGTTGAGTATTTTTAACCCCTAAGTAACGGGTCCTTATTAGCGTCGCGAACGTTAGCCTCCTTTTTCTTTGACTTCCACTGAGAGAGTTTGCGCTTCAGATATTCGTAACCCAGAACAACCGATTCGTGGCGCCTAAAGTGTAATCACTGACTTCTCGCGCACAATTTTTCGGAAACATTTATGTAGCAGTGAACAAATCCTGTCTACAGGATATGCCCCTGCTTCTGTTTACAAGTGGCGTGAGTATATACGAACGCATACCGCTCTCTCTCGCTCGCACCTCTTTCTCTGAATCTTGAAAAACATACAACTACGTTTCCCATTCTCTGCAGATCAAGACGAAGACGAGTGTCATTCTGAATGGTGATTGGCTGTTAGAAACTGTTCTCGACTAAAATGTATGATACTGGGAAAAGCGCCTTGCCCTCCAACACAAACTATGTCCAACAGCATCGACATCCTCATCACGAGACCATTCATTTGCAGACTACTCTCTAGATCTATGCAGGCCTTTACCGCACAACATGGTGAAAACTACACCCTACAAGCAGAGCTTCACCACGTCACACGGTGTAAACCAATCACCATTCAGAGTGATATCGTTCACTCACTGGCTAAAAACGGCGGGTGTCTGCCATTGTCTGTCCGCGTTTTTGTGTCACTTATGCGGTTATGCTAAGTGGCACAAAAAGGCGTACACCCACCGGTTTTGACGCATCCTGTGCGTGAACCATATCATTCTGACTCGGAATTGGTTTACACCGTGTTATGCAGTGAAGTTCTGTTTTTACAGTGTAATCACTATTACGTTGATGACGCTGCCAGCTTGTAGAAAACGGTATAGACGCACGCTTTTTTTTTTCTCTTTTTTTGTGACTCGTGCACATTAAGCGTCACCAAAAGGCCACGTACCGTGTTCCACAAATCAAGTGAGTGAACGATACTGTTTAGAACGGTGGTTGGATGTCGCTGTGTTGTGCAGTCATGTTCTATTTTGACTCTAAATTCATAAAGCACCCCGAGCACGTCTCACTGTTAATGGCGCAAATGTGATTAGTGCTGTGAAAACCTCTGACACGGAACTTGAAAGCGTTCCTGAATCGCACATCTCTCTCACGGGCGTAATTTTTATTAAAGACCCACGCCCCAATTGGAAGCCTTCAATTTAGTTTACGCTCCTGTCAGAATCACGGATTGTTGCACGGAGAAAGCTAGCACGTACAACGGTCTCTGAACACCCGTATAGCTGCTGCGCGAGAGGTGCCGTTCAGACTGCGTTTTGTAAAGTCTTTTAGAGATTACAGGCCCTGCGGCCAGTACACACACAGTCTCTCTAGTCGACACGCACGGTGAAATGCGACAATACTTTGTCACAGTTGGATGTTTCATATTTGTCTTAAAGTTATCAACTCCAAATTTCTTTATCAGAAGCTCAGAAACTCCACCGCAAAACACGTCAAGAACCTCCTATCATTGAAAATAGTGCCGTTCAGGTACATACTTCAAAACGGAGCACGTGCACCATTTAGTGCTATACTTTGCAGTTGGGTTAAGCGCATCCACCCGTCCTTCTGCAGGAAATCATTCAGAATGGCGATTGGACCTCGCCATGTTATGCGGTGAAGCTCTCTTTTAAGGCGTTTGCTGGGGTAATACGATAAGACAAACGTTCGGAATAACGCAGTTCGCGCCATTTCCTCAACCTCAACGACCAACTTCTTTTGAAGCTGGGCCGCGGACGCGTTTCCGTTAACCCTTACGCTGGTGTTGAAATGAAAGCAAGAGACATTAGTCGGCTCCTTCTTGTCCCTGGCAAACCAGGAGGAGAATCGATCCTTGGGAGAAATTCCGCGAAGAATGGGCCTTGAGTGATGGGCGACATGTGTTAGGTCGCGGGGGCTGCATCCCAAATGGGTGCCTGGGTCAAGGCGCTAAAATGGAGTTATATGGCTGTCGAGCCCTATTCCATTCCTCCCCAACATTCGCTTCACTGCAATGGACGGCCGAAGAAAATACTCTGCACCGTCGAGTGGATTCCGCCATACGGCCACTACGAGGCGTTTGGTGGCTGCGTTTTAATAGAGCTCTATTGGAATGAGCCAGGGGTTTTATTCGTCACTGAGGGCAACCGAAACAAGAGAGTCTGGATAGCAGTATAACAGAAAAAGCGAGAAAAACGAGATTTTCGTTTCTGGGTTGGGGAGCAGTGGAGCCCAGCATTTAGGTGTGTCTATGCCCCGCGACCAGAAGACACCTCAGTCTCATCGTAATTATCTAACTTGTTTTTATAGGGCGACGGATCTTTTTTGCTTTCTTTGAAGTTGCCTATCGTGCCACACTTCGGGTATTTTTGTTCCTTTTTACATGTTATACAGAAGCGATTTCTTGATTCATGTTCTACTCTTTCGAGCTAGAAGCAGCAACGAGCTGATTACAACGATATTATGACCGACGCGTAATCAGACAGCGTGGTCGATTTTATCGTGGTGTGAATGTTAAATACGGAAACAAGATCGTGAAAGAGAAGAAAAGACCGCGTTGAAAGCGTCTGTTCAGTATTAAGGAATTTTGTAAGACGGTCGTAAATTCCATAAACGCGTCTTCTGAGATCATCCAACCGAGACTTAGACGACATCAACTGACTCCATCAGGGGGCATAATGTCTCAGAGGTAACATTTGTCATGAAAGCCAAATAAAGACTGGTTCCGCGTGAGTTTGTGCGACTGGCGGACATAACAGCTGTCGACTGCGGGAAGAGGAGCTCTGCACTTTCACCTATAGCGGCATAAAATGGCCTTGTTAGCTCCCCAGGTTCTCTGATTAAACATGGCGTTAACAGCACTATGGAGCAATAGAACGCAAAGTTGTTCGTCTTCTTGTTGTTATCTTGCCTCTTTATTATGAGAAGACAAGTAGGAGACAGTACAGGTCGTAACAGTCGGTACGTGCACAAAAGCAAAGCAGACGACATTTGTGGCTGAATCGCTGGCTGGGCTCTCCGATCGCATTTCCAGTTTTCGCTAACACGGGGATGAACACTGCTCAACGACCTCATGTCGTGGACCGACTGATATGGTGTGGAATAAACGTCCTGAAGAACCAAAGTCGTTAAGTGCTGACGTAAGAGCCGAAGGGAATGTTACGATAGTTAGCGCTCCAAGATCTCCGACAGTGTCTTGCGTTCACGCAACCCAGCAAAGCGCCCGTTTGCACACCACTGTATAACGTGTAGTATATCCAAAGCTCAATACGTTGAACACGTGATTTGAAAACACCCATTCACAGAGAAGAGAGGAACATGCAAAGGCCAGGTACACAAAGTAAAAGAAGCACAGCCCCATATCCAGTCGTATATGGGAGTTGAAGATGTGGACACCCACCGACCCGATCCCAACGGAACGTTGGATTCGAGTTGGAAGCACAAGCTACGTACCTGGCGCGGTGGAAGGCAGCCATGCGGCTGGATACCAGGGTGTGGGTCTGCGGAGGATCCCCGCCAAGGGGGGTTCCCAGCTACACAGCAGGGGCGACGCACAGCGTTTGGGCTCACTCCTGCTGAGAATGCTCGAAATGGAGAAAGGGTTGCCGCTCTTGGCCTTGGGTTCTGCAGTGACCATGCCGCCGCCACCGCCGCCGGAGTCCTCCTTGGGCTGCGTAACGGGGAGCATGGCGGCCTCCTGTGCGGCTCGTCGCGGTCCTTCTCCGGCCCCTGCGCCGGAGAGCTCCTCCCTTCGCAGCAACGTCCCCGCCTCCGGAGGCCCAGGAACCATTCGGTGGCCGGTACTAAACCCGCCTTCCTGGTCCCATGGCTTCAGCCCGCGAAACGACGCCAATTAGGCCCACGTCATTGTTGAAGGGGTGGCTTTCTTTCAAAAGCGGGGATAACTTGCCGGAATTGGTTGACGAGCTTCTGCCCGCTCTCTGGCTAGGGGATTGTGTTTTGACACGTTTACGCTGCACCCTCCAGGTTCACTGACGCCAACTCGAGTGCAAAATGTCGTCTGCTCCCGACCGGAGGTGTTTCGCTTCTGCATAAGCTAGCGCCAGGTAGAGGTGAGGATCGCGCTCTTCGAAACGCAACTTCACCCTCTATGGCACAGAGAGAAGCGACTATCGTACAGAATGGTGTCGTTCACGCACACGATACGGGGAAAACGTCCAGACTGTCACCATTGCTGCATAACTGCACCAAAATGGCGCGCGCTTTGCGTTTGCCGTGCTGAAACCGTTTCATTCCGCATTCCGTGTCATTCTGGGGTTGTTCCCGGCACGTAACTCTAGAAACAGGACTTCACCGCATAACACGTCGTAAACCAATCCCCAATCAGAGTGATATCATTCACGCACAGGATTCGTCAAAAACAATGGGCGTACACCTTTCTGTGTCACTTAGAATAACTGTAAGAGTGACTCAAAAAGGTGTACGTCCACCGTATTTGACCAATCCCGAGCGTGAAGGATATCACTCCGACTGGGGATTGGTTTACGACGTGTTATGTGGTGAAGTCCCGGTTTTAAAGTGTGGCGTGATGCGCTCTAAAACCGAATTGCCTTTCCCCATGATACCCTTCATTGATTCTTATTTTTGGTAAATGGTAGACGGCACATACTGCTTTTGATGCTTAAAATAACTAGGCAATTGTCACACAAAGGCCTATGTCTATCACAAGCCAGCGAAGGAAACGTTATCATTCTGCACTCTAAAAACAGAACTTCACCGCATAACACGGCGATGACCAATCGCTATTCCGAATGATGTCTTTTCCTGACCCTATTTGCTGGAAACGGTGG
>JARGYV010103271.1:0-12601 GCA_029532675.1 Ornithodoros moubata | reverse complement strand
TTTTTTCCGGATTTCCGGAAAACACAAAATAATCACTGCATGTTTTCTATGGGCTTTTTTGTCCAGAGGCTTCCCAATTACGTGAATTTTGCGATTGTTTTAAAAATCGGGAAAACGTGCGCCCATCAGATCATGCAGTCAAATTAAATTGTTACCAACGGAAATATCTTTTAAAGGCAAACATAATGATATGCATTATATGCCTGTGCGCGCAATGGTGTGTGCACAATTTTTACTCCAAATGCAATCGCAACTTTGGCATTTTGTGAAAAAATAATGGCTCGGCAAAAGACAATAAAATCTCAGCTGTTGCTTGCCAGGGTGACGGTCATTAAAGATAAAAAATAATAACAATCCTGAAGGGCGTCGTTGGCGTTCGCGAACCCTTCCAAGTAACTATGTATGAAAAGCGGGTAAGTAGCCTTTCTTATTTACTTCACAAATAGTGCACTGTATGCCCCACTGTTGAGCGGTTTCGTTGTATTTCAGATGGCAGCAGTGATCTGAAAACCGAATCTTTGCCGAATTGAACCCACCCTTTCCGTTCTCGACGGCACTTAAATCGAAATGCTTGAAACCTACTTAACTGCTGCTCACGCGAAGGGTCCGCTGCGTGCCATGCGTCACAAGATAATGAAACGAATATGGTCATGTGACGCTACGCCTTTGTCGTTTCTGTTTCAAATGTTTAGAGTCGGATTTTGCGTATAGGTTTCCTTCCTCCCAGTTCCTCGACAGTTATAAACAATTATTTATCCCATTAGATATTATGTCCCTGTTGGCAATGTGTTTATTCGCAAAAATGTATTTATTGTGCTCAGCCTGTAGAAAGGAGGAGGACAGCCTACTACATTTCTTTAAGACAAGAAGTTGAGAAGAGACCAGGAAAAAAACTGATACAAGGACTCGTCGTGAATGTGTTAGTAGTATGAACTGTAGCGCACTGTCAACTCATGACTTTGGCAAGCACGACTGGGAGATACTGAAACCGAATGCCACTACCCACTCTGCTGTAAGACTTTTTCTTTTCCTTCTGGATTTTTCGCTTATGGTTAACTAACTGTCGCACTGACGATTAAAAGCGTATGCCGACACAGTTCCTTTAGAAGTCGCCCTGGACGAACCCATCTTCAACACATGGCAGAAGAATCATCGTCCGGGATAGATTAAATCTCTTCCTGTTATTATATGCATATCAATGCAACATCAAATATTTCTTCAACGTGCTTGAGATAGAAACTTGCCTTTAATATTTTTCTTTCAATATTCTATGAAAAGTTCGATTTTTGTATTTTTCCTTCAATATTTATTCATTCATTATTATCCTGCCTATCCTTCTTCTGCCTTCTCCTGTTGGCCAACTGGTCTTATAACAGATCAACATTACCATGGGAATTGATGTTCTGAGGCTGGAACACACAAGCTGGAACGAGATACACAAACAAACCTGAACTAGCCTTTGAACAAGGTCTCAATGTTTCTTTTTTTCTTTTTCATTTTTCTTTTGCCTCCATACACATTGTTGCGACTGAACAAAGGACGAGTCGCCATTTTTCCCAGCTAGAAAAGTAGGTTGGGTCACGGTTCTTCTGAGAACCCAGAACCAACGCAACAGTTCCCGAAAGACGTTATTGTGTGTTATTCATTTCCGAGTAGTCTGCCTGCCGGCGTGTGGCGGCATGTTGCTCGAGGGGAAGTTGTGTCCTGGGCCCACTTCACAGGAAATTGTGCGGACAGTTTTTATTCGTATGGGAAAAACCCCATAGAGCACAACCGGCTGCGGGAAACGAACCCACGACTATCCAAGTCAGCAGCATGAGGAGCGCACGCTTTTTCGAGGGGCTTCAATCGCACTATGCTTGAATACTTTCCATGGGGCTCCGAACTGACAACGAGAATTTTTATCGTGTTGTCGCCCACCAATGAAAACATATTTATCTATTCTGTAAATCGCATATCTCATATGTACTTTACCTTACTCGTTTTTTTTTTTCCCCTTACATGCCAAGTTGACGCGACGGGTTCACGTTCTATACGCATCAGTATGTGTGTGTGCTGCGCACTGCGATCACTTGTAGCGACATAGCGCATTTAGTTAAGCGGGACGCAGCAATGCTGCAGCAACGGGAATGTCACGGAGTACGCTTCCCGAGCAAATTGATAATGAGCGGTTCCCTACCAGCCCGCGCTTCGCCGTTAAAACGGGGAACAACAGAGACCTGCTTCGGCATCTGCTTTGAAAGTGCCGCAGCTGTAGGCTTTGTCGCAGACATTTGTGATGGCTCTGAGAAGGCCTTTTTAAAGAATATAGCGTGCAGTGTTACCTCTAGCTGCAATGCTTTCAAGTGTTGGCCCAAGTGTGGCGAAGGGCATTTCAGGTATGGCAGAATGTCGTGAAGTACGCAGCGCGTTAGAACCACTGTATTCAATGCTTTCGTCGTCGTGCTCGAGTTCTTTCAGTGGGATTTCGAACCTACGCTTTCCTCTCCCAAAAGAATCTTCCGCGATGCACTCAGCCGAAAAACAGAATTACCGTTGCTCTAGGGAGTTTCTTTACTTCTCATCGTATTGCTTCATGAGGTTGCGCTGTAACGAAAATGCCTGGTGGCAGAGAATAACTGGTTCTACTATATGACCCCTTGAACAGTCGTTGTGCAGATGTTCAAAGGCTCGCTGTTGAAGACATTCGAGAGTTGGTCTCTTCCTAGAGATCCCACCACATTGACACCCACGCAAATGAAGTTATTGCCGACGATTGCCAGAAGGGTAACACCGTACAGTTCCTTGTAATTATAGTAATATGAGACTTGGTCTGTGTGTATACAGGGTGTTCCCTACCTTCGGAAATGAAACCAGCTGCATGTTGTGAAGTGTCACCTGAGCTGATACTATTTCTTTCACCTATGCTAATCAGCAGATTAATTAAATTTATTATTACTTTAATTAGTGGCTTGTCAGCAAAAATGGCAATTGATCGCGAAAGTCAAAGGAGCACCAAATGACCGCCTGCTCCGGCAACGACTCGGCGCATCTCTTCAAACAAACGGTCACGTGGTACTGTTAAATTTAATTTCGCGGGCTTTCTTTTCGGTCAGAAAAAAGAAAACCGTTATAAGAGTACTGCGTTGAGGACACCTTATCTAAAAATGTCCCAACTTACTGTACGACCAGTCAACTGACGTTTTTATTCTCAAGTCACTAATTAAAAGTTTGTATTTTTAATTTATCAGCTTAGTAGCACAGATGAAAAAAATACTGGCTATCAGCTCAGACGACACTAAACAACATGCAGTTGGCTTCATTCCCGATGGTAGCTCGGTCTTTTCTTGTTTGTTTGTTTGTTTATTTATTCTTTGAGTCTGGTGACCATGATTGCGGACACCCTGTAAGTGTGTGCGCGTGGGGGGCATCGCAATATAGCAACAATCCAGTGGCCAGAACACCAGTCGCTGCTTCAAAACGCAAACTGCGACCTCAGTTATTCATAATCACGGAGTATAACTCTCCGTTCACCAAGTTAATGCTCCCCAAGCTGCTCCCCGCAGAGAGATTTTTCACGGTTGTCTCTTCTGCGAACGATCTTAATCTGTGGAAAGCGAAAGCGATCCTCTTACGCAGCGGGACGTCGTTCCTAACAGCCCCAGCTCTTTCGACTATACTTTGGAAAATCTCCACCACTTGAAGGTAGCATGTGGGATGCAAAAGTCACACCTGAAACACCCTTCGAGAGGTCCAGGCAGTGTAGCGGCTGCTACGGCAGTGGTCGCCAATGACGTCACACTGTCTTTGAGTCAGCTGACACCGGAGCTGGGCGAGGCATACGAAACAATACCTGTCCTGGAGTGCAGTATGGTATGCTGTGCTATTGGACAATATCAGATACTTTAATGACGATGACATAGGGTATTTCACCGTGCTAGGGGCGATAGCTGACCCCCCTGCAATGTGTTCGAACATGAAAAATCATGATAATGAGAATAAACTAACGACACAACACTACAGCTCACTGCTCACCCAGTAAGCGTAAAAACAACGAAATCGCGATAAATACATATAGAAAATGTTTGGTGACAAGTACGGTAACACGACCGTCAAAATCCTCCGCCGTAAGGATAAAACCACATATACGCCGTTGTAAAGGCGTGGTAAATATGTCCCAAACTAAATTACACGTTTTATGTAGATTTAGTATGCCAATATATCAAAATTCAAAAATTCATGTTGTGCATACCATTCTAGTCAGCGGGTTGTTCATAGAGTTACACTGCACCAGTACACTCGGAGGCGGATTTTACTCGTTTAACTGTCTTGGTCTTTGGTTCAGTTAGCGGTGGCCAACCGATCTCGACTATGGTCGGTCGAAATGTGAATGAGATCCTTTGTGTTCCAAACAACTTAGTCTGGGATTCGGAATCGCTATTGAAGACTGCTACTGTATGACAGTACACCAGTCCTGCACCGCCGTGCTGATACTATAGTGTGTCCATCTTAGCGAGGTCACAATGTTAATTATTCTCTCTACATCTTATCTCGACTCATTATCGCAAAGTTTTTCTGAGGAGGAATGAGAGCTACCCTCTACTTTCTCTCTCTTCTTTCGTTTTCAGGTAACAAATAAACGCACTGTGGCGGTAAGTTGCACTAAAGCTTCTTGAAAGCATCGGGCACAGACAACACGTCTGACACTGCTTAATTGAGTAACTGCAGCTTATCGATGCCGCTAAAACAAAAGCACAGTGGGACTTGCCCACCGGCAGCTTGCCGAAGCTGAAGTAGCAGCTAATCTAAAATTCCGAATGATGCAGCAGCCGCCTATTTTTGAAGCTGTAAAAAGGTTCCTGCGATCTGTCTCCAGTAAGGAAGAGAAAGTTTAGCCACAGTGTGTGCGACAGGTTCTGCACTCAGCGACGTTTAAGCATAACCGGAAGATACAGGGGTGTTTTCTGCGAAATACAAATGTATTTCCATTTTTATAAGCATTCGAAAGCTGTCCTTGTAGTATCACTGTCTCAAAGGCAGCTGTCACAGGCTGTGACAACAACCTTCTAAATTCATATGTTTGGGACGATAAGCACTCACCTTAACTACTTGAACCTTCCGTCAGCCCTAGGATGACATGGAAGCAGGTGCACCATACGTGTTGCTCGCTTCTCCTATTACGACGGCGTGGAAAGTATGACGGCTTACTCGAAGACAGCTCACAGTCGATCGATCGAGATGCACGAACCGCTAGAAAGAAGCGACAACCAAAACAATAAATGAGAACATATGTCTGGGTCTATTCGCTGCTACAAAACTCACAACAGTTGTTCTATAGTGGTTCTAACCCATGGCGAATGATATGTTTCTACTCCCACGAAACTGTCGTATACACTGACTTTCTGGTAGGTTTCCAAATAACCTCTGGAAAAGAGAGACACTGACACGCCGAAGTCTACCGAAATGTCTCGTTTTATGGAGCACCAAAAAGAACGACCGCTGTTGTCTTACATGCGACGATAAACTATGTCGTCTACGATAAATGTCACTCCGGTACTTGCGATTTATGTTCTTTTGGCACCACCATGAAACTTTCATTTCAGTACACGTTAAAGAGAACAAGGATCTTTTGCTACTTCGTTCTTTAGGTACATGCTGTTCATGAACACTGATTTTTTATTGAAGAGCTATCAGTGCTTTGAGTATGTCGTTTCGTTCACCCGCATACTTGACCCGGCGGACATTTTAGCGGATTAGCGTGTGTAACCGTCAGATTACAAAATAACCAAAAACATTCATTAACTCTTCGTCTTCTTCGTGCAACGAAAATCGCTGAAATACTGATCTGCCGCATGGCCTTTCTTTCCATACTTGCTAGAGTTGTGAGCTACGTCCCTTCCCCTTCTCACTGGTTACCGCTACGTCTGATAGCAGATTGTTTGAAGTATTAAAAACCACGCTCTGAGTGTACAGACCTTCACTGCACAACACGACAAGATTCAATTATCATTTAAGAAGATATTGGTCACGCATGCAATATGCCAAAAGCGGTGGGAGTACGTCGTTTTGTGTCACTTACGATTGCTGCATAAGCGTGACAAAAAGGCATTCACCCACAGTTTTCCACAATAAGGTCAGTGAACAATATAATTCGGATTCACAATTAATAGGCCTGTTTTTAGACAAAGTTTTCGCTTCTGTTTATGTTTGTTTGGTTTAGAGCCACGAGCGAGCGTCGCCTGTAAAATTGGAACCCTATGGCTCGAGCGGACAGGCTTCTTGGAATATGTGCATCAGAATAGTGTTCGATCACGGTGCGATTCGAAATTCCAGATCACGGTGCGATGCTAATCTTAGATTAGATGCGATAGATTTTCACACTACAATAGAATACAGACATAAATCGCAAACCACGAGTCATGATTGGACTATTACTTCGAAATGCAGGCGCCGTTTCGTTCACTTTCGCTACACTCTAAAAACAGAACTTCACCGCATAACACGGCGATTGGTCATCGCCGTGTTATGCGGTGAAGTTCTGTTTTTAGTGTGTACGAATGGGGAAGGCAACCAAGCTTGAAGACCAGCTTCACGTAACCAAAATGGAAATATTTCATGGTGATCCGGGATTCTGCACGCCAGTAACATGAGACATGGGGCTTTGCGCAGTGGGATACCACGACATCTTTGCAGAGCTATTATAGTGTGGCCATTCGAGCATCTTCGTTTCTATTTTGAGTTTCATTAGCAGTCAGTAGCACGGTAACAGGTTATTCTATAACAGATAGTGGCAACAGAAACACACCGTCGTTAACGAGTATCAGCCGAATCGGGTACCGTCGTGAAATGTACTGGAAACGGTGTTAGGAACGGTGAAATGGAGCTGAACGGCATGTCACAGTCGGCCCCCAGCGAATATGGGCACCTTTGCGACAAGCGACGGAGCGATGTCAAAGGAAACGATGCAAGCCTCTGATTTCCACGAAGCAGCGAAATAACGATAGTTGCTACGAATTCGGGTGCTTTGTGGAGAACGTATGCCTTGGCTTTTGATCCATTTACAGTTGCGCGCAACGTATGACGATATCTGAGGCCTTCATCGCAAATACGCGAAGCAATTTACCTTACGCAATTTTCCCGCAAGCACTATGTATAATATCTAAGGTGTTTCGAATGTGATTCCGATGGGTGTTTCTAGGGTATTCTGGGATCGAATCCAACTGCCAATTATGCTGTGTAAGGTTTCCCAGAGTTTTTCCCTTATATTTAAATAAAGGCGTATATGCTGCCATAGTTCTCTTCCAACTATTCTTCTTGTCGGCACACAGTTGCCACTGAAAATATCCGGTCGTGGCATATACCTGTCTGCCTGCACATCAGAATTAGTAAAATTATGTGTATATATGTATATATATATTTACGAAGAATAACAGTAATAATTGCAAATAAAATACCTCTGCAAAATTTGCATTACTATATGTCGGGCGGCAGCTCTCGCAATATCAAAACAGCTGTGATAATTACTTGCACAACTCTGTTATCCCGATAGAGGAGGCGTACACCATGGGTCTATGGTCGTGCTCAGAGACGCCACTTTTGTTGTCGCTGCTTCATACTGACTGGCATATCAATTTTGAAATATGTCTAGGACCCCCGATAGGAACATGTTTCTGTCCGTAACTGAGCTATACCTGATATTTTACACCTTAACAAACGTAAGCCCGAAAAAGCATAGACGAACTTGTACGTGGGACCGAACATATCCCACTCCGCTGCACGCTGTATCATCCTCAAAGTGAAACCTTTGAAGCGTAACTTGGTGGCATGAGCGGAACATGCAGCACGGAATCCGGTAGCAGTCTCAGACCTGCCAAGACCCGCAGCAATCACATGGACGTCTTCCTGATGTTCCTCACAAGTACGGGACTAATTAATCGTCTGTAGGATGTGCTGGTACTCCTCGTGTGTAATATTCATTATGCAGTTTGAAATCTGCTGGTGACAGCCAGTCATCGCATTCACGTTTCGCGCTATCTCCCTGCCACGAGTGGGCACGCGTGAAATAATCACCCCTCATTCAAACAGCACTGCAGAAAAAGGTAGTGTCCCACGCCTATAGTGGTGCATCACCTCACTTCCTCACCACTAACTAATGTTGTTGTGTTGTTGTACGTGAGACCACGTGACTGACGTGACGGCGCTCATTGCGAAGTTTGGGTAGGATGATGGCCAATCTGGTATATCTTCAATTGGCCTCGGCCGACATGACACACCCTGGGCTAAACGATACAAAAAGACTACACTTATGGCACTTTGCAGGTGATTTATGCATATATACAATGTGTTCTTCTTCTGCTGCTTGTGCGACTGTTCTCTTACAAACAGCTAAAGGACTTCATTCAGCGTATTAACCATCACGTGACCTACCTACGCACTGCTTATAAGAGCCTTGTAGCTCTAAACAGCTGTCCAGTGCTGGTATGGTCGAATTATATACACATATATATACGTGCACTCTAAAAACAAAACCTGATTGCGTAACACGGCGAAGACAGGAGCGTCCCTTTAAGGAAGAGGAGATCGCAATTAAGTGCCTCTTCTAACAAGTCAACAATAGAAAACTGGTCGGTGGAGGCCTTTTTGGGACACATAAGCGTAAGTGCCGGAACGATATTTTGAAGTGAAATCCCAGCCGCCGCAAGTGCAGCCACCTTCTGCAGTGTTCGTAAAAAAATCCAACGCTTCGGAATCTTCATCGTCAACCATGGTGAGAAAATGCTCCACATCTGTACTGCTATAGTCGTTGATCCTAAAAAAAGCTGAGTTCTTCTTGAAGCAAAATAACGTGGTTATTTTTATGAAGCAGCCCGGAGTTATTCTTCGTTTTCCCAGACCTACGGGCGTGGCACTCTGCGATATCGAGCGCTATACATTGAAAGTCTCATCTTGGTGTACGGCTACGTTTCACCATTCGAGATTTTCTTTTTTGTCGATACAGGTCTCATGTTTTTCAAAAAATGTATAGCAAGTTTGATAAGTGTTAGTTATCATGATAAGTGTTAGTTATCATGATAAAATGTCCATGTCACCCAAGTTAGCTCCAAGCCTTGTGCAGCATAAGCTCATGTAGGCTTTTAGCTACGTGCAAGGCGCTGTCAGACAAGGGGATATTTCCATTTCGCCTAATTTTCGCGTCCTCGTGGTGCAAATACATGCTGATTACATGACAAAACATTCGACTGATTCAGCTGTGTGAGTTTTCGGTGGCAGGCCCAAGGTGCAAATTTGCTGCGTAGCCGAAACAAGAGCGGCACAAGAATGTGCAAACAACGGCAGTAGGGCAGTTATTCAGTACGTCTTTATCAACTGCGACAGATGCAAAAGGAGAAGGCAAATAATTCATACGATGCGAGAAGAAATTTATTACAGCCACTTTCCATGGCTTTGTCGTAGTCCTGGCTCTTCGATTATGTATTGAGCTCCTGAATGTTGGAGGTTAGTAGGAAATATTTTCTATCACCTGTCATGTTTGGCACTAAAGCGCCCCTCCACTTTGCAGACTGTTGCGTCTCACACAACCGTTATGTTCCTATTGATAGATATTGATGACATCGCGGATCGCTCTTGTAATTTTATACAGGTTTCGTTTCAAAACTCCGCGTAAAATACACAACGAACGGGGTGCCGCTGTAGTGCACTTTGCTGGATTGAGAAGGCAGGGTAACCACAGCAAATGATAGTCCATCAAATCACACACTGCGCGTAAAGATATGACAGGACAGACACGAAAGGTATACATAATTTGAGATAGATAAGTGGACTAAACAAAAATAAACATGGGGCTCACAGTGATTCTATAAAAGAGAAACGCTTCATTGAAAACAGAAATACAGTTGAATCCGTAACAAAATGCAAGACCTAGAACGTAATGCGATGCTCACATCACGCAAAGAAACGAGGACGTGCAAGCATTTTCGAATCTAGTTAGATAGAGCAAGTTCTGGTTAGCCTAAAGCAACACGTTGAAACCTTGCGCATGTGGCCGCGTTTGGTACAACACGTCCATCATTTGAGCTTATAGCATGCTAAGCTCAGGTAATCAAGACGAAACTGTTGTTCCTTAACTGCAATGAACACTTGAGGACAAAGGTGCAATCCCCTGTCACTAAAATGCACGAAAGCACATGAGACCCAGCGGGGATCGAAATATAAAAGCTGTTCACCTTTGATGAAGGGGGACTACTGCAGATGTATCGTTTCCGCCGGGGAAATGATTAACGGGAAAATGGTACTCGGTTATCGCTCAGTCAGCACAGTGTTGAGAGCAACGTAGTCAACTGTGAGTCCTGTTTGAAACCGAGCGCTTTAAAAATAAAAAAGAAATATTCTCCACTTCTATGCGATCTTGTCAGCTTCGTCGACTCACACGTGTGGCACCATTGCACAGCACAAAAAATATTGAAGTCTTAACGAACAAGAGAGTCGTAACGGGCACTTATCCCAGTAATCGTCGATATTCCCTAGACACAAGGGTTCCCACAGAGCTAGAGTTCATTCGATGTATAAGCTAGACTTCTTTCGATGCGGCTTCGATTTCTATGGGAGGAGAACGCCACTTCGCTCGAACCTACGCTCCCTACAAACTACAGCGAGCAGAATGGAGGGAAAAAAGGAAGCGCAACTCGGACGAAGACGCAGGGAGAGGAGGATGGGACGACCCCATTTCCAGGTCTGGGCTGGGAAGCTCGCTCCGGCAGGTGGGCTCTCCCAAGCTCAGCTTTGGCAGGGAAAACAGTAACGGTGGAGTGGCGTGCATGAGAATACGTCGTTAGCCAAGATGAAACTGACAAAAAAAAAAAGTGGTAAGCGGCACAGAGATTTCTGTATTCAATGCAAACATTAATGGCTGCTTATATTACTGAATGGTACATAAAATCCAACTCCACCGCAAGATATTTCGGAGCCAGTCAGAAGTTAGAATGATATTGCTTTATCACCGAATGTTAAAAAAACCGAAGAGAGAAGTTACTTTCGGCAAAATTATTTTCCAAGACTGGCGCCACCTCAGTGTTTAAACAAATTAGAGAGCTGATTGCACGGAAGCCTCAAAAATAGGCGTCCAAAAAACTAAGCTGCATGCCGCGGCACTACCCTCTATCGCTTCATCAAAAGAGCTGTATAGCTGGCTCACTAGCACCCAACTGGATTCCAAAAGTGTTAACCACACAATTCGTTTGTCTTCATGTACTCTACCGAAAGAACCACTTCACCTTGTAACACGTTGAGAACCAAACACTATTCATAACTACTGCGTTCTAAACATTCACGCGAGGATCAACGATGGGCGCGTCCGCTTTTTGTTGCACTTACGAGGAGGGTTTCCTTTTGAGACATCCCAAAAGACCTGCAGAAAACTTCACCCTGCCGTTTTCGGCTAATCAGGAGAATGATATCATTCTGGGGTGGTTGAACCGCACAGTGTAAAACGCCGAGACCTGACCACACTTCGCAATGTGCCGTTCTGTCTGTTCACTTCGAAAGAAAAATAAAAAGAACGGTTGGCGTACGACATTTGGTGTCGTTATTAACTACGTGCCACCAACAGGCGTACGCCCGCAATTTTCGACAAATGGGGCGAGAAAACGATATCAATCTGAATAGCGATTGGTTCCATGGTGCTATGCGGGTGAAGTCTCGCTTTCCCGTCTTACAAGAACTGAAAGTGAAGCCTTTTCTGACATTACGCAGCTCCACAAGTGTCAGAAAAAGCCGTCGACCATCGACCGCGTTGGGTCGACTTACGCGAACGCGATCGAATGCGGAATTTGGCTGTGCACTGCAGGCTTTTGGAATTCTCGCTCCCCTCACGTGAAAACGCTCTATTACGAAACATATTAGAAGCTCACATATTTCTGTTCGTGAGGAAGCGCACGTAAGTTACTTTTTACCTTTTTCGATCAATAATTTGCAAAGATGATGGCAACATGCACTTGTCTACTCGCGACATACTGTACGATGAAAGGTGATACAAGCTGTCTTTACGTTTCAACAATACAGTATGCAGAGCAAAATGGCCTGGCCTATCTTTTATAATTCGTGGGTTTACGTCGCGAGACAACTGTGATCCCTGGCCTATCTTTCTTGAGGCTGGTGGACCATTCCCAGGAAGAAGATGACGACGTGCACCGGCCTCTCAGTTGGCACCAGTGGCTCCATCTCCCTCACCATCTTGCTAGCATTGCACCGCTATATTGTGGCTACCTGCCGACTCTCCTCCTGACTGACACCTACTGGTTGGACGCATGGTACCTGCGGACTGACTGAGCATGATCCTGACCTATCGCATCATTGGCTAAGCGCCACATACACCTGGACCACCACCACCTTTATTGGTCTCCTGACTACGTCTTTCAAACCATTCTACAATCCGTTCCATCACGCTATCCGAAGACCTCCGCCCTTCTTATCAGCCATTTTTTCATGGTTGATTTCGTAGTAGGCGTTCATTTTGAAGAAGAGCTAGTTACTTTGTGCCGTAGAGTTAAGGTTATCATCCTTGAAGCACGAATGACGGTGGTCAAATGAGTTAGTAACTATACCGGGTGTTTCAGTTAAATCCCCG
>JARGYV010103255.1:0-10687 GCA_029532675.1 Ornithodoros moubata | reverse complement strand
GCCCACGCCCCAGTCGTGAGCCACGCTGTTGCTGCCCCAGCTGTCGCTACCGTTGCCCACGCCCCAGTCGTGAGCCACGCTGTTGCTGCCCCAGCCGTTGCCACCTACGGCCTTGGCTACGGTCACGGACTCGGTTACGGTCTCGGCTACGGAGGTCTCGGCTACGGAGGCCTCAGCTACGGAGGCCTCGGCTACGGCTACGGCCTTGGCGGATACAGCTATGGTCTTGGTGCCCACTACTACGGTCTCCGCAAGAAATAGAGTACCATCCTAAAGGTAAGCGATACGTCCATTGGAATTCTAAGCTTATGGGGTAATTATGACTGAATCTTCTTCATTTGTAGGGAATCCTCCTATCCAAAGTCCATGGACAGAGACGCGAAAGGAAGCAGTCATCTGTTCCTGGTGTCTGTTGTACAGCCATGAAGTCAATAAATTATTTTTGAACGCAATGCGGTGTGTTTATTGAAGCTTGAACAACTCTGGAACGGATGGTCGAGTAGGCAACGACATCTTGCGCTTCCGGCCTTGCTGAGGTTCCTCAAAGGCACAGGTTCCGTGGATAACTATTAGTAGTGTAGTGACCACAAATATGACAGTAAGTGGAGAGCAAAATATCGGTGCCACTGACACATCGCACTGGAGAATCCGGCCACACGCTGGCGGTCTTACATCTCCATTCTTTCCCTTCTAAATCCATTCATCCAAGCCACTAAACGTTCATTTAGCATATTTTACATGTCTCAATCTATGTCAAGAGCGCCTCCTGGCGAGGTTCCCTGGCACGAGAGAGACATGATTTTAACAACTCGAGTCATCGTTCATATTAGCTTTTCATTTCATACTTTTGTAACACCTGTTTGAACCTATTTTTAACTGCGTCAGATGGATCGTTTTCTGTTTTTTGCTATCGAATGTCGTCGACGCGAACCTCTGGGAATCGTGTAAACCAGCAAGTTGGACACGAAACTCAGGGAATGAAATGAAATTGACTTGGTGCACACACAGGCAGGATTGCACGGGGTTCACAGGCTGGAGAAAAAGCTACATTCGCTGTAAGGGGAAAGTAGCCCGCGGTCCCGGATTGAATAGTAATGCGTTCGAGTAACTTTTTCTTTGTCTGGTTTTCGTTTTGCTCCTCCATTTGCCTATCTCGAGTTTACGCAGAGGACATCAGGGCGACACTTATATAATAAGTGCAGACAAGACTCGTCGTTTTTCATTTTCTAATCAGTGCTTGGTGCATGGAGTCCTATATCCCGTTGCACCAGGTTATCCTATAAACTTGCAGATGTCGTAGCAGACACAACATCTCACGAGCTGCAGGGGAAATGGAAAGGTCACGAAGAGACATTCCTGCACCCTGGCTGCAGGCCAGGCATGTATCCTGCTGGTGCAGTAGACGTCTACTGGGCCTCTCACGGCTTTCGACTCGTACAGTGACCTTGGTGAACTCGAAACTTCACCACACAACGCTATGCGCGCCATTCAGAAACGACATTATTCACGGAGGCTACGTAAACGTAAGCCTTCCTGTGACACTTAAGTGGAGCGTAGGTGTTCTTATGCCCTTAGAAGTACGAGGAATAGTGAACAGTAGCTGTAAAGACGAGGGCTGTACAAGTTGCTCATTCTAGGTGTCGGCCTTCAAACACAGGGTATCATGGGCACATTCTTCACACGTGCGAAAGCTCGCGATGTGTCTGGTGGTCGCCATATTAACGAGACGGTGAGGAGGTACGAAGCTGCACCACGTGTCCCTCACTGTGTTGTAATAGTTAGCGCTAAGCAAAGCCGTCTGACGAGATTGCTGGATAGACGTCTTGGCGACGGAGGTTTCGAACATGCTTGGCCCGCGGCGCCATCTGTCAGATGGAGCAAAAACTGACTGAGATAAGGACCCTCTCAACGTGGATGAAATTGCTTTGTTGCTGTCTGTCATTTTTAGCTGGATTGTGACAAGAAATCGAGTAATGTTGCAGTGGAGCCGGCGTGCTCCGAAGTTTCCGTGGTTTGAAGAGGCAACGTTTCCATGGGACCATTAACAAGCGAACTAAGACGCATGGGTAGTCCGCATCAGCGCGGATTAGCTCAGAAGCGCCTTAGTAGCACTCTCGGCGAGAATTGTAACGAGACTTAACATGGCGGCACTTCCGGTTCGACCGCCAAGAAGCTGCCGAACCAGGGTATTCGAACACAGCCCCTACTGTTGATCAGCGTCTGTAAAAAATAGGAGGGAAAGGAGGCAAAGAGTGGAGGGAATTGTGTCATCGCTCCTTCTGTTTTACAATAAAATTTTGCTATGCCTTGATCTTGATTTGTTACCTTTGTTTCAGGGGTTGGACCATATATCATGCAAGTAGACTGACCCTTCTCCATTTCTCTTCAATTGCTATGACGCAGAAGAGATCATCTCTCTTTTTGGGTAGCTTAAATTTGAGATTCTGCCATGCCATGGTTCGTAGACAAGGAATGAAGAATGAAGGCCCTACTCGTATTTACGCTACAAATGCGACAGAAGTACCCGAAGCGTTAATACCGACGGATAGACAAAACTACATACTGTTACAGCAACATCCCGTTAGGGTGGTAACACTTAAAGAAGACACACGACGCCCTTTCCCCGCTAACAACACCTGATGACCGACATCAACGTTATGGGATCAAATATATCGTGCAAACACGCATACAATCACACGGAGCCATACATCGGCCCAAATTTTTCTAACAGGACATTGCAGGGTCGTTCGAAGAGCTCTTCGACTGTGATGTGTAACAGGATCTTGTAAGCGAAAACACAAGTGAGACTTCCATATGTTAAAGCTCTTTGCAAAAGTTATGCAAATACAGCTTGCTATTCTAGGACCTGTTTAAGGAAACTGTGTAACATGCCAACTCGAGAGATTATACCGTAGACATCAGTATCACGATTAATCGAGTCATATTGAAGCGACTGTAGGGTCGTAAGCAGCTACGTTCCAGGAGCAAAAGGGCTATTTTCGGATGGAGCCTTATCCAAAGTCGTTGTGTGATTATTCTCATTTTGTTTGGTTTTGTATTTACTTGCATAAAAGTGTTTCATTTGGAACATTGCCACTTCTAAAAGTTACATCCGAATCCTCCGTTACGGCATCTTCGCAACATGAGGTGATTCGAACGTAATCGCAGCACGTTCCTCACAGGTGTCGCTATTTAGGAGGCTGTGAATATAAAGACTGTCATCGAAAGGGCAGAGAGCAGAGCCTTCGTCTCCGGGGAGCAACTATCTATCATGTAGCTCTTGGTGAGTGGCACTCCTGTAACCCTGCTCGGCAAATGATAGCCTCTGCAGTTTATGCGGCACTGACATTTCCATGCTCGACATCTTCTCTATTAACCGACTGGAGATCTGCTAGAGATCAATTATACAGGTTCACCCAGGTGCGGATATAAGTGAGTACGAAACAAGAGGCAGTTTTATAGAGGCAGGACGGCTATAAGAACATGCGTCATTGCCGTTGGGACAGAATATAGACATAGACAGAGTTAAGAAGCGTTAGGACTAATAGGCATCTTATTAGAACTGGCTTAAGAACCAAGATAACCACTCACAACAAAGGCTCCGAAGTGGCCATAAATGGATTCCCCAACTACCATCGCTCTTTCGTTAGAATGACTATAACCGCCCCCTTGCGTTCATAACAAATACGGCAGTCTCCCACATCTGTTACGAAAGAAATTACCTATTCTGCAGTCGCTGAACACTACTCCTTGATATCACAAAACCTTAGCGCACGAACAAAATACCGCATATCAAATGTGTGTGAATCAAAGGAATATCCTCCATCCCCCAGAACCTGGGCGTTTTCTTCAGCCTCGTCGTCGGATGGTTACGGCAGCTATATCCCAGGGCTTAGCTGTGCTGTTGGGAATGCCTGTTCTCGCTTTGGACATGTTCTTGGCGGTGCCATCGCTGCTCCAGGTGTAGTCAGCTATGGCTACGGGGTATCTGCACCATTCGCAGGCCATCCTCTAGCTACGGTTACGGAGTATCTGCTCCAGTCGTTGGTCATGCCGTTGCTGCTGCTCCAGCTGTTGCCAGCTACGGAGTTTCGGCACCAGTCGTCAGCCGCGCTGTATCTGCACCATCTGTTAGTTATGCCCGCTACTCTGTTACTAGTCCAGCTGTTGCCTCCTACCAGGTTTCTACACCAGCTGTGTCAGTTGCTCGTCACGCTGCCGCTCCCGACTCTGTCGCTGCCCCAGCGGTCTCAGTTGCTCACCCTGCTCTGGCCTCATACAGTGTTGTTAGCCAGCTTGCCATGCTGTTGCCGCACCAGCTGTCTCAGTCACATCCCCAGCTGCCGTAGCTACATCGATCCACAACGTTCCCTCCGCTGCTGTTATTGGCAATCCAGCTGTGGCTTCCTACGGCGTTCGATACGGACATGGTATTGGCTACGGGCATAGTCTCAGCTATGGTATTGGGTACGGCGGTTTGGGCTACGGCCTTAACGCTGGATACGGGCTCGGAGGATACAACTACGGTCTTGGAGCCCACTACTGCAGTCTCCGAAAGAAGTAGATCACGAAGTGGGCAGCAATGCTTTGTAAGGTATGCAATATGAAATACACTTGCAGTCATTCGCACTTTTCCTTGTAATACTCATGCGCGATTGGGAAAGGAATGAACCGATAAAAGGAAGAACGGAGTTGGTGAATAGCCCTATGTGAATCTTGGGCTCCAGAACACTTGTCCTGGGTACTTGTGCGTGTTGTCATTGTTTCGAGATCCCGCTTTCTCTCGCAAGCACGTGAAACCTGCTACTGAGCTGATATGAACTGAATGTACTTCCAGGTCACGCACCAAACGATCATCAAACGAAGAAATCACAGCTTCAATTCGTTCATCGACGCCTCACAAATTGTGCGCTAAATAAAATGTACAACAACAGTTCCATTTTCTGTAGTAATTAGATAAAGTCCGCCTAAGTGCAACCTCACGACACCACCACCACCAACAAAAAAAGACTATTAAACACCACGTAGTCCTCTCAACGCCATTCCACAGTCTTTACCTCAGATGCGCATTTTGTCATTGATCGGGACGTTATTTTATTACGAACATTTTTTCCGGACGAAAGGTTCGGAAAATCAAGGTCATAACAAAGCAAAACGCGATAGGGCTGCCGCATGTTTACGCATGCGCGGAATACTGCGAGCCGTAACTTCACATAATGAATTTTCGCGTTATGGTGCGTGGTGGTTAGTGGTCAGTCTTTGGTGGGGTGCTGGCCAAGACGATTCAAAATACGCGACTGAGGTCATGTAGGCCTAGGTGACTCGATTGGTAGCGTGTTCGCCTTCGGATCCCAAGGTCGCGGGTTCGATCCCCGCCAGAAATTCAGTGCCAGGATACGAATTGCTTAGACATGTCACCCTCCGCGAGGAATGTAAAATACAGTGTGTCCAGATTTCGGCGCCCGTTAAAGGACCCTCAGGAGGGCAAAATTAATCCACAGAGCGATCACTGTGGAGTCGCTCACGATCTCAGTTGTCTCACGACGGAAGGGAAGTCGTTCTGTGGCAGACATTGCCGAGAACATTAATTCGCTTTCTACACCCGAGTGATAATGTATGGAAGGCACGCTGACATGCTAGATGACAGCGTAGGAACCGAGACGGATAACTTCACTGCATCAGCGTGGGAAGTAATCAAATGAAAACGTCTGCAGCCTAAAGCTTGAAGTTAGCGAAAATTTGGTGCGTACAAATTCAATGAAAGGACGCTGTCGTCTCACTAATATCTAAGTGTTGGAAACGACATGAAAACTTTGCTGACGTACTTCAGAATCTCATGCTGAAATAGTATGGACTTAATTCTGAAGCACATCTTCAAAGGTTTGGCTAAAGCCAATGAGAAACGCTGTAAACGAAAACCACACTTGAAGTACTCTCTACCTTGCTACGTGTATCATCTATGTTCATACGCGCATGCCCAAGCAACGTAGTCTAGGGAACCTTTCGGCAGTAGCATATTCCACCGTCAATAGAACTGCACCACGATTGCTATACACAGACTGGTTTCGATATACGTATAGCATGAACGTCGTTCCTCTTGAGGCGCAACAGCGGTCCTGTCATGCGCTGTAGCCGCCAGTAACGCGGAATACCAATTTCTTTCGTGGCACTCAACCAGGACCGCGATCGAGGCGCGAATTCTGTCGCAATTCATGGTGTTTTATTCATATATACATGTACCTGAAAGTGGATTCCACACAAGGCACTGCAACTAGCCCGTTAAGCATCATCAACTCACCCCCCCAACTCACGTCGTTAATGTTGCGCAGATTCTTCTTTTAGCAAAATGCCGCCAAGTCAAGATACTTTATTACAGGAAGGGAATAATATGTGGAATACCAACATATTCCTGGTTTACCGTATGCTCTGCTCAGGCGCAAAGAAACAAAAAACAAAATGCGCTCGGGTGAGAGCCACAGAAAAACACGCCCAGATTCGGCTCCTCACAATTTCATTTCCTTTTCTCCAAAAATGAATCTTTACGCTGTGATGACGTGTTAGTTGCGCATCTGTGGGGCAACCGGCTGTCGGAACATGTATGGCATAAAGGGGGTCAGGAATGGCAGCGGGCGTACTTTGCCCACAGCAGCAAATACACACTTTCCATCCCGCGATCCCTATAGGCAGCAATTTTGTGTATACGGTCTTTCAACGCCTCAATGTCTCCCTATGTGCATGTGACGGATAGACAAGATGCATAGAAATCATGGTACAGGATGAGATAGTTCTCCCATTTGAGGACCTTTCTTCAAAGAATGGTTCTCCCACTAGAGGATCTTTTTGCGATTGGTTCGCTTACAACTGTACCACAGCGGCCACGTGCCATCCCCCCAAATACCGACTAAAATCTAGATGCTGAACGGAATTATACATGTAGAAAGACGTAACGATTACCGTTTTGTTCAGTAGACGTACAGTTATTCAGATTATTCTCGTTGTAAATGTATAATTGAACGGGACCGTTTTGTCAGCAAGGACAAACAAGAAACAAAACAGAGAAGGAGAAAGAACGGAGAGGGAGAGACAGACAAAGAGACTGGGGTTGTGCTGCTATACACCGATGTGTGTTGTTGTACTCCTGTTTTACATGTCGCTTCTGAACCGTGCATCAGATCATACCTGAAAAAGGGCTCACGAACGTGATGTGCCACCAAGTCTTGTCGAAACTTGCTGCGCGTCCTTAACTATAGACTGCTCTACCTGCTTGGATATTTTACGCTGCAAGACCCTTGCCCCATCAATGCAGGAGGTAGTGAAATAATTAAACTACGTATATAGTCATGTTTCGCCACTACGCTGGTGTTCCTACGCCTGGTCGCTTGTGCCTTTGTCAACACCTGCGTTACTCCAAGCTACTATTAGGGTCTTGTTTCGGTTATGTTCTAGGTGGAGCTCTTGCTGTTCCAGCATGAGGTGTGGCTTCTTGACTTACAGGGATAGATTGAGCACAAACACAAAGTGACAGTAGCCTTCATAAAATTTCGAACTAGAACTATGAAAGCAGTTTGTTGCTCATAAATACGCTTTGCGAGAAGAGCCTCTAGAGCTAAAGGGTGTTGCAGCGCAGCAAGGCAAGAAACAGCGATAGAAGTTAACGAGTCCTAAGAATCAACGGAGCTGGCGCAGGGATTGCGGTATTGGGAGTTGTGCTGTCGTCCCTATCTCACTTGCGAGAGGAGCAATGCCTTTATTGGCAACGTGGTGCCTGAGGAATTACGTCTCGAACACACCGAACTGACAGTTAGCGACGCTGACAACAGTTCCGTGCTCGGCCTGGTGGGAAAATAGTAGTAGTAGTTTTTCAGGTGTTGTGCTGGAGAGCAAAAGGTCATCGATGTAGGCGAACACAGAAGGCAGTTCCCAAACGTCAGTATAAATAAACCGCTGAATGGACTGCGCGGCACTCCGAAGGTCGAAGGGCACGCGCGAGAACTCGACCAAGAGGTGTTGAAAGGGCTGTCTTGAACATGTCCTCCTGGGGAACGGGGTTATAATGGAAAACTTGTAAGCTTTGGTTACGTCGATCTCGCAGAAGATACGTCTGCCGTGGATATCAACCGTGGAATCTTGCAACCTGCGTAGAGGATACTGGTCGGGGACGGTTGCAATGTTGAGTAGCGGTAATCTCCACACGGGCAGCGGTCGCCTGGTTTCCTTCGGCACCATGTGTACCGGGGACTGCTCACACACTGAAGGAAGGTCGGGCAATTCCTATGGCAAACATGTGCCCGAGCTCGGCCTTAGCAATGCTGAGCTTTTCGGGAGCGAGACAACGTGCCCGAAAGTAAGTAGGTGGACTGGTGATGATGTGGTGTAGAATGCCGTGGCAACCGGCTTGGTCCAGTCCGGAGGTTGAGCTAACGAATGAAACTCTTTAAAGAGGGCAGCGTATAGGATTACGAGAGCGAGGGTAGAGCCCAAATGGCATATACCAAGTTCGTCTACCTTGGAAAGACGACACTGACTTGGGCAAAAACGAATAGGATGCTCGGAAACGGCTCAGATCACTGACTGCATGTCTGCTTCGTACACCGGAAATATTGAACACTCACGAGAAAGCCATTCGGCAATACTTGACGGAAGGTGTAGCAGAGAAGGCACCAGAACGGGATTATGACGCAGCCTTATTGGACAGGCCAGTGTATTATCTACCTCACTACGCCGTAATTCGCACTGACCGAATGACAGTAAAGTGTCACATTGTATTTGATGCGACAGTAATGTGTCACATTGTATTCTGCTCACGCGCAAGGAGAGAAAAGTTTAAATGTCCACCTCCAAATTGCTTCGAATCTTAATCCGGACACTGTATCGCTCCAAGTACGTTTTCAGAAGAATCCTATCGCGTTCACACCGGATACTGAGAAGGCGTTCCTTCAAATACTAATAAACGAAGACGATCGCGACGCACCGCGTTTCTCTTGTTATAAGATTATAAACCAACTGGATTAGCTGACACCGTCGAAATATGGAGGTGGACAAGAGTAACGATTGGAACTGGACACGTACGTTACTGCTCGCAGGAACTTTGAAAGCCTCGGCAGCTGAAACGGAGGACGAATATCCGCAGACAGCGAAGCTCCTGAAAGAATCAATTTACGTTGACGACTTTGTCGCAGGCGCGGCATCCGAAGATGTCGCTGTCAAAGTACATGAAGAAACGAGAAGCGTTCTAGAAAGGGGATGCATGAATATGAGGAAATGCGCACCAAATTCCTAGCGACTGAGTGAGTTTCTCAAACAAGACCCAGAAGAAGTTTCTCCATTCGTAGGAGAATCGAGAATGATCAAAGTTCTTGGAATCACGTGGGATACGACAAGTGACCAGGTGCACTGCAACACGAAGGCTGTGTTAAAAAATAGAAGGCCCGCTACTTGGACAAAAAGAAAAAGTCAGCCGAAATCGTGTATGATTCCTGGCATGGGTCAGGCCACGCGACGAAGATGTGATATCCTGGTTGACGACCAACAGTATGAAGTGGAAGTTCATTCCAGTGTCAGAGCCATGGTGGGTCGGGTCATACGAACGCCTCTGTGCGATCTGTGAAGCAAGGGCTCAATTGGTACGAATATCCTGGAATACTAGGAACACGCGTCACTTAATTGTGACGGAAATAGAGGCAGCAATTAATGCTAGACCTGTCTCATATGCATATGAAGATCCAAACGGGCCCCTCGCATTGACTCCAGCCACGTTCGTAACTGGAAGGCGACTAACAGTTGTCCCACCTGAAGCGTACCCGACACCGTATCTATTCAAAGTGCCCGGATAGAAAGAGCAACGTTTTTACAGGCTGCGTGACAGAGATGGAAGAAACACTATTTGATGGAACTTCGCTCGGCTCATGAGGTGCCACGACAGAGAGGAAGAACACTGTCAGAAGGCGACGTTGTCTGAGCCGGAGAAAACATGGTCAATATTCTGTGGCCATTCGCACGAATCTAAGAGGTGCACAAAAGCGGCAGAGTTCGTGTTTACACCGTAAGAACATCGAGGAGTTGCACAAGACGCTCTACAAAGTCCCTCTGCCCGCTGGAAGTCGAAGAAAGGTTCGTTGGGTCACAGTCTGTTGCGAATGCAACATCGCCATCGTAAACAATCATCAAGAACACGGGCGGATATGCCGCGCGCATTTCTTCATTCCGACATAAACCCATCAACAGCTGACTCCCTCCTTTGCGGTCCAAACACCGAGGCACGGACGAATGCAACAAGATCTTGCCGTGTTCGTCCCCTTCTTCCCATTGTCTTGGGTTTAGTACCACAACGCCCGCACCCTTGCCTTATCGCCGCAGGACGATAGAGTGCCTGTAGAGGCTATAGGAAAAGAATTTTTCGTGGCACAGAGCATGGCACATCTCTCACTGAAGACGGCGTGTAAGAACAATAACAAAAAAAACAAAAAAATATATATATATATAAAAACTATAAATTCAAGAAAAAAATAATAATAAAGAAGCGTTGGTATTCGCTAAGCCGCAAACTGAACTTTCAGACAAGAACGTGTTTCGATGCAGAGAAGCACGTGCTAAGGAGACAAGTTCGTGACAAGGAAGAGTTCGTGGAACGACTGCATTTCCTCATTCTCAGCTGAAGTTTCTCCCGTCACTTATCATAATGAAGAAT
>JARGYV010103214.1:0-41201 GCA_029532675.1 Ornithodoros moubata | reverse complement strand
TTTTTTTTTTCTCTCTCTGTCTGTCATGACGGCTGTGAACAGGTGAGGAAGTTGTGCCGAATTAATTTTTAGGTGCATAGCAAATGCGGCAGACATATTAGTCTGCCGCCTTCTTCTTCTTCCTTCACCTATCTGGCCATTAGCCACGGCGGCGTTTGGCCACGGATTAGCGTGGGTAATGGAAGATTAGAAGCGGGCTGTTGCCATTATGAAGTTGTACAGCGCGCTTTCGATATCTTTTTCACAATGTCCACTGCCTTCTGTAAACACTACTGAGATGTCTCCGTTTTTCCTTTTTCATTTCAAAAGTAACTCTTCCGGCAACGTGTCCTGTAGGCTTTGTGGTTCATGAAGTAGCATCAATTCAGGCGAGCTGATGAAAGAATTCTATCGTGAAAGAAGCATGAGCTTTGGCACGAAGAGAACGGACAACACGTCAGAGATTTCTGTCCGTTTTCTTCATGATGGAATGCTCTCTGATTGTTTATTTGTAATTTAGGAAATGTTATTTTTTAACACCCTAAACTTGTTGGGCTGCATGCGATTAGTTGAGTTTCGTGCAACGTTCAAAGCATTTTGAATGACTCCCGTAGTGTTCATTTCAAAATGAAGCAGGCCTGAGCCGGGTCAACTACAAGGAAAATGGCCACGAACACCTGTGCCACATCAAATTTTAACTGAAACGCAATTACTTGTGACGACTTTGTCTCATATAATATTCGCATATATGTACATTGAAGCGACAAAAAAAAAAAAAAGAACCTGAGAGACCGTTAGGCGTTTCATAAGAAGTTTTTTTGTTCCCGTTGATAAACATAAAATCGAAATTGAAATTACAAAATATACCGAAGTTGTACCTGTACATGTGCACTTTCCCTCCTGTAAACGTGACCCTAATCAAGAAGTCGTTCTAAGAAGATGTTCTGTATTTTTGCCAACGGCATCTGTCTGTGGGCGACTGGTAAATCTCGCGCAGCCATCCAACAGAGTCTTCAGCAGGCACCCTATGTCCTGAAATGAGACTGTGACCTCTTCTTTCACACGGGAAAATATGAGACTATTCACCCTTGCTGTTGCCGACTGAAAGCTTCTATACATGTCGAAAAAAAATATCACAGAAAAAGGCTGTCCAGCTACGGGACTTGAACCCAGAACCTCTAACGCTCGCACTGTCACTAACTGACATTTGTCTCTTATACGTTCTCCTCACTCACAAAGACATAGAGTCACACGACTGTTGACGCAGCTGAATCTGGTAAACGCGATGGAGTCTATCCATCGTGTTCTGTACATGACATCCTTGATTCCTTGAAGTGACACACTGCTACGGTTACGTGAATTGCAATCGCAAAAGCAGCCTCGGCAAGCGTCTCTATTCAATGATGTGTTTGATTTTGTTTCATGTAAGACGTGCTTAACTGTGTAAACACGAGCGCTTGCCAGGGGAAAGGCGCCATCCCGGCCTTAGGGAGAAATAAAATTCGTGGAGAGGCAAGATGAGACCTGCCTCCCCCCTAACCAAATTCGTGGTGGGGACCTCTTGAGGGCACCCAACCTGAAAAAAAAAAAAACCAAAAAGGAAGAGGACAGACATGTACGACATAAGATACTCAACCATGCGAGCTTTCCGAGGTTACTGGCACTGATTAAAGAAGTTGAGGCTGTATTGTCAGCGCAAATAGACTTTGTAAGCGAAGGGTGCATGCACTGCAAACTTCCAACTTTGTTTGCCTGTTACAGAAAGCAAGTCATTTCTAGTGCTGAGTACACATACGAAAGAAATGTACACAAGCTACATCGGGATGTTTGATGTTAAATGGTTTTTCCCTGCCGTGAAGACGGCTGTCCAGTGCTCATCATTTGTTTAAGCGACTCAAACTGGGATTCCAAGGAAGATGAATCTTTCTTTGGGATTCTTTAAATGCACCGATAGGAATGTTTTGATTTGAATGGAATGTATCGCGGAAAGAAGCGACTTTGGAAACGTTTCGAATTTTCTTGTATATTTAGTACGGAATGCGGGCCCGCTATGTTAATAAATTATGAGAACCCGACGATCACTTGTCATTTGCTGTTCGGGTACAACATGATTGTATTTACCGCTCAATCTCTGTTGGCTAGTAAAAAATTGTAAAGCTGGACCTAATCCCATACCAACCCCTGTGCGATAACTCATGAGATGCCAAGCAATTTGAGACACTTAAATTTCATCGTCTGTGAAGAGTGAAAACGTATTCATTTTTCTTCTTCTTCTGCCTTAACGTATTCCTTTTTCTCTTTGCAGGTAAGCTTCTTCGTTCCAACTCAAGAGTGACTTCACTTGTGCCAATTGGAAAAGCTGGTGTTTAGCAACGCGCACTGGCAAAGTGAGTAAAGGCAATTTATGCGCTATGCAGCATTTCCAGAAGATATTATAGTTTCTCCCCGTTAGTCCGATACAGTGGAGTGTATAGATAAAGGTGCATACAAATAAGGATATACATAGAGAGAGAGTGGATGCAGCAAGTGCGGTCATGACGATCGAATATTTGGTCATGGGCTCAGCAGATGATTGCAATGCTCCCTGCTGACGCGCTGAATTTCGCGACTTCTTGTGTTTACATATTTTCAAGTTCTTAGCCTAACTTGGTTGCTGTATGGACGCCTTTAAAGTGGCCTTAGATGTCTGAACACTTGAAGAAAAGTGCAACAAATCATTTCATTACGACCTTTTTTCAACATTTACTCGGAAAACTGTGAGGGATATTGGACTGCAGAAGACCTGGTTCCTTATGCCACAGAAGGCTTGGTTGCAAGCTAAAATTAGTCGCACACCCTAAGTTTATGAATATGTACACGAATGTACACATACCGCACGATTGAAGACTAGGATATTTATTGGATGAACAACAACTGCAACAATGGATGAGTCGCGGTTCATCACGTGCGGTGTAGTAGCCCTCCTCTATTGTATAATGGCAACACGATGTGAGAAACGACGAACACAGGCGCAGACGACGATGATTTGACAATTCCGAGTCCGAATGAATCACAAACGCAACAGATGAGCCCATCCGTAAACACACCCATATGTTCCGCATACCTGCTACGGATCATGTCCAGCGTCAGGTCTTTTAGTGTTCCTTTAGCTTCCTCTTGGGTCTGAAGCCAAGCAGTATAAGTGGTGTTATAGCGGTGATCATATAGGAGCGTCAGTGAGAGTGCTGTGCTTACGGTGTCCCGGCTTTCACTTTAACGACGAAGGTGCGCACCAGACTCTGCCGCTGTTAGAGGAGTGTCAGAGAAGACGAAAGATGCGCCGAGCTGTTTCCGTCCATCGCAGAGTTGCTACAGGCATCTGGCGCACCTAGCCAAACACCATCCACGCTTTGTCAGGTGATAACAGCTGTACACCGATATTTCATAGCAAGCAGTGTAATTAGGTAAACAGGACCTCTTCTGAAACCCGATGCGGTTCCTAGTAGCTGCCAGTCTAATCTAGTTCTCAAACATCGACGTGCTCCGCATAGCACGGCAGCCGCTTGAATATACTACACCGCCCCCTTGGACGTGCTTTCCGATCCCGAGCGTTCATTTCCATAACTGGCCTTATGGTTCGCCTCAGTCACGAAGTAATTAGCATTCTAAATATGCTCTGCTTCTCATACATAATCCAGGAAAGCAGAGCCTGTACTAGTGCCTTTAGGGAAGCGTAGGAGGTAGTGTAATTGTTTTCAATGCAGATCAGATATCGTTTCATACGTTACTGGTAGTTGATGAAGCTCGCGTTCCTTTAGAACTTGAAATGCCGCAGCGAGGGCCAGCTGCAGGAACTCTTTAAACTGTTACTCTATACAAGGTGTTGTCTGAACTTAATACAAACTGATACCATTGCAATCTGCAGGTATCACATATTAACCACACAAAATGTTTCTTCTCTGTGGGTGTGTCGCCGAAATGTCACCGAAATGAAAGGCGCCTCATAGAAGAAGATTTACTTAGAAAATACCGTCCCTATACCGAAAATACGTGCCTATACCGTCAAACAGTGCATTGGAAATCGTGGCAATGCCGTTGTGGAGCGTCGAGGCTTCTCCACATTGCTTGTCGTGAACCGAACAGACAGAGCAACCATGTCTGAGGAAAGTTTAATGATGTGCTCAAGTTTATACTGTAATAGGCCCCGAACAGATATAATGTACATATACGTCGCGTTAAATTGGGGGTTTAAAAGAAGCTAATATTCAGGTAAAAAAAAACATTTTCTTTCATCACTAGGAGGTTGTATTCCGTGCGGTTCCTATATGGAGAAAGCATCCTCTTGGGTATAGCTGCTGGTTTTTTGGCATTTACTTTTTGGCGAGAAAGTAATACAATGCTAAAAATATCCGAATTGGTAAAACATGAAAATGAACGAGGAACACCCACCGAACCTGTTCAGAAATAAATGCCGAAAATGCGGAAACCTGTTTTAGCCTTTTTAGACTATTCCCTAAACCAGGTTCTCAACAGCAGCCTGTTAAGGCTTTGGTGTTTTTCATCCTGTTTCCCATACTCACAAAGCAGCTTTGTAGGTATCAGTAGTAAAGTTAACGTTCTAGCGAATTTCGGTTAGACCGCCTGACAAGTCTCAGCAAACAGCTTCTTCCGTCTAAACGAGATCAGTCTCCTGTTCTTCCTTACCGGAAAAACTGTAATATATGAAGTTCCTCTTGCCTGTGTGTTTCGGTATGTTGGTCAGACTTCGCAGTGGTCGTTTACGGAAGCATAACGCGGACGTAAAGAGGTCTGATAAACATTCCAGAATAGTGAAACACTTCAAAGAATGTAACAATTGTCGTCCTGTCTGGACGACCGCCACGGTTCTCGTTAAAGAGCGAAGTGTTCTAGAAAAGGCCTAGAAAGGTCTGGGAACGTCGTAAGCAGTCTTTCCCTGGTTCTTTCGAAGAAAACGAGTTTCTTTCCCTTATCCTTAAGTGTAATTGTGTTTTCCTTTTATTCTACCGGACGCATTTTCACTTTTGTTACACAGAAAGATGGGGGGGGGGGGAGGGGGGGGTAAAGAAAAATATGAGGAGGGTGACTGCACGGAATAGTGCGCCGGCAACCTCAAACCGCCATCAGGAGACAACGACCACCGTAGACCACGACCACGGTCGCAGTCGTCGCTAGTACTAGTCTACCATGCCTGAGATCAGAAAGATCATAGCCACGAATGCGACGTTTTTGTTCTGTTATGCGTTCTTCACTCAGTCAACTGCATCTAGATCTAGATTTAGGGCTAATAGGTGATCAATATCATTCTGGTTTCGTTATTATTCGGGTATCGTTGAATACACGGTTCCAAACTATATCTGATTTTTAGATATTTTGAATGCAGGTTGTTGACTTGCACAAAATGCAGCTAAAAATTTTAGATAGATTGCGACATGCAGCAGGCTGCCACGCCAGATAAAAGAGCAGAGGGCGCAGTTGGTTTTACTAAGTTTGCTCAAGCCCCAGCAAAATCTGATTAATAATGATTAGAAGAATATTAGGGACAACTACAGAGGGTCATGATGCCCGCCAGCTAGCAATCTCGAGAAAAATGACAGTTATCAGCCGGGTTAACTGACTTCGTACCATGATATATATAGGTCAGAGAGTCGGCATCCGTGAGAGTAATCAATTAAGGAATCGTAACTTGAATACTTCACCTGTTATGCCCATAGGTGACGCAGAATTGATTGGGATGGGCTTAATACAATTGCAACATTATTAAGCGTAACAAACAAATGACTTATTCGCATCTCATCGAATTTCTTAATATTCAAAATTGCTTCCAGTTTCGTTGCAAGGGTCGTCTGTTACGTATGGCCAGTAGTTCCAGAGCATGTATCCTGTCTTCATGAGGAACTTTTGATAGAAGGAGCATTTCTTCTGATGTCGTATGAAAGCCGCTCTCTTCATCCCAGCCTTCCCTGAAGAGAGAGATCTTTCCTTTGCTAGAAGTCGCGTCGGCGTAAAAATACAGCTGTCCTTCCCTTCGTTAATTTTCGTGCTCTGTTCCATAATTTATGAGACAACCACGAAAGGCGGATAGAGAGACACCAAGGAGAATAAAATACCGCCGGCATTGTCGGACATCAAAGTTTATATGCAGGTTTCAGTTTTCAGTTGGTCCACCAACACGCAGTCAGCCATGATCTTCGAAATGACGCTTTCCCTCCTCGAACCGGAATGCGTTCTACCCATGAGACAGCTTAAAGCATGATTTCTGAGGCACGACGAAATGAATATAAACATGTTTTCAAGTCCCTCTCCCCAAGGATGTCTTGGCGTGTTCCCCGTAGGATAGCATCCTCGGTGCGGGTGTGGAAGATAAGGCGGTCACCGAAAGATCTGGTGCAGCAGTAGCTACCGTCTTCATCCTCCTAGTGGCCCTGTGAATCCGTTTACTCGTCAGCTTATACGTGTTTACTTTCTGTGAGTCGGGTCTGGCACCTTTTTGAGACACTCTCTACCTACTTTGTTAAACGATGAGTTGCTACAGCTTGTGGTATCAACCGTATATGACTTGCCACTGAGGCTGCTAGAAGGAAGGCGCCAAGACAGCAAGACGATTTTCGTAGGTCTTTTTTGAGTCATCGCCACGCATCGCTGTACAGGAAATATTTCGGCTGAGGGCCGGGAAGGTACGTTTTATCCGCGTCAAGAAGATTCGTGTGCAGGCCATAGTGCCACCCTTCCTCTTCGTGTGTGGCTACGGGAAAAGGGTTTCGTTGTCGCTTCTAACTCAGACTGTTTTCTGACTCACTCAGCTCTCTTCATACGTTTTAAGGCGCATGCTGGGGCAAGTCCTTGCGAAGTTGACCCAGGACGCATCAACAGGACGTGAACTTGAGCACAGAAGCATGAGGAAAACTTAAAAAGTTAAAATGTACGACGCAGCACGCAAAGCTAAATGCAACTTCTTTTAAAGCTACTGCAACTCGATATAAAGGCTGACGTCCATGTCCGATGTCCTGACAGATGTCGGTCAACAACAACTTCCCCTAATATAACCACTAGGAGTAAATCCATGTACCAGATGTTTTCTGCTGCAATCAACGCAAGAGAGAGACCGGTTGTATATGATCTTTTTCGGGTCGATCTCTTCCTGGGTATTTGGGTCGATAATCCACACAATCAGTGAGTCGTGTCAACACCGCCTTGGCTTAGGTCTCACCCGCAGTGCCTAGATTGCGTTACGTGCGCCAGAGCAAGAAATAAGTGCAAGGCAAGTAAACAGACTCCTTTTTGGACCACTGGGACTTGCGGTATAAATACAAGACAGTTTCGATGTCATAGAAAGACCTTGAAAGAGCACCCACGAGGCTCATTAGTTCGACGCTGTTCGAAAACGACGAACCATTTATCTGAAACAAGCTGCAATGTGGAAGAATAGGTGTAAGGAACCCGAGCAAGATGACGATTGTGCTGAGAGTTGTGGAGAGCCAGCACAATCTAAAAATAAAAGAAATGTTCCACAGTTTGCGGGGAGCCAAAATGGAAGCATGTTGGGGAAGGGACAAATCTGATGGTGTGAAGATATGAATTCAAGCGATGAACACTACAGCAGAGATGTGTAACAGTGGTCGCGCGTTGACTGGTGGAGTCACGGCGTGGCGTTATGGCGTTAGTCTCTGGCTGACGGGATGAAAGGCAGTGCCAGCGACGACTTTGCCTACCGGTCAGACTGCTCTTTTGCCCATATTCCACAAAGTTCAGGGATCCATGTGGATAAAATGTGGCCGATTATTATGGGAATGACTCTATGGAAGAGCTGTGGGATTTCTGCTTCACCCTCACAGCTGACAAGACGTCGAATCAGAGAGAGGGAATCTGTGAGGAACATATGAGTCGAGTAGCCCATGACGGTAGACTCTCCAAGGCAGGCACGGTTTCAAGCAATACCACTTAGATGCATGAGCAGAAATCATGCAGTAAGACTCCGGAGAGGCAGTTAAGGGCCGGAATAACAACCCCCGCATTGGCGTTTTGATTCATCACAGACAATAATGTACGTTGGATGAGCGGCGAGGTGACTTTCCCGCATACTGTTGAGAACCAGCGCAGGGAGATTTCTGCATGCTCGTGGAAAGACCTTCAACGATGTTATGGAATTCTGATTGTTGGTCTTAGCCAGATGTATCTGGGAGAGATCAACGCTGATCTTTGCTAGAAGACGGGAGATGTAGGCAGCCTGTGGCGGATTATGTCGGGAGGTTGCTTCGACTAAGTCCTGAAGAAACGTGAGAAATGTAAATGGCTGCAGATCTTGACGGCTAGAATGCGGAATCTTGCATTCATGATCTCACGACCTCTCATTCTTTGGCATGTACCCGGGAAAATTCCAAAACGGCTAAGGGCTCCTTCATTCATCCCATCTATTTATACACCGGTCCATTCAAAAAAGATTATGTGCATTCTAGAACATCACAGCTATTTGTTCAGGGCAGCTTACGAGCTAAGTACTACAGAAAGGTTCCACAAGAGGCGGCATTGGATGATCCATCTTTCAAGTGCTGTCACCAAGTGGCATCTATAGGCAGACAGAACGCTGGTTAACCGTGACAGCAGCTGACCGACACGCCCGTCATTCCAGTTCGGCACAAAAAGTCCATCACATGTATCCTCAAACAACTGACAGCTATTCTGTGGGGTCTGCCCATCGTCTTATTTCCGCTTGGGTGATCAGCATTGAAGGAGGCATTGCGTGAAAGAAACGTTATGGAACATGCCAGTGACTTCATTGTTCTGCAGGGAGTCGTCCTAGCATTTGGTGGCTCCCTGCCCATCGCTGCCAGGGCAATAGTTGTTTTCCACTCGCTTGCCTGTGTTCGACTTGCACTGAGCGAAAATATTATCAGCTGCATGCAACACAAACTTGCGGCTCACTACAACAGTATTGAAATCGATTGTCGCTGTATATGCCTGCAGGTTTCTTGTTGTGCAGAAGTGACTTTCTGGCTTTTATTTACACAAACACAGAAGTGAGAATGAAGAAAAAGGAATTAATTAAATTGGTAAGGGCAACATAGCATTGGCTACATTAGAAAAATGCAGCAAATGCGCACATAGAGGTTGCAACGCTGTCGCGTTGGAAGCAGCAGTCTGTACTATTACGCTTGATACCCTAGCTCCTCATATGAACCATATACGGTAGAGTGTGGATCGCGCAGAAAAAAACGAGCGTGGGTTTTACGTCGCAGAAATTTGTTTCATTAGTAACTACGAAAAGTTGTCGAGCCTATTAGTGGGAGAAAAATGCTAACACGCCCTCTGTGAAAACCATAACACTGTTCCCCAGTTTCCCCTTTTTGTGTCCTTTTTTGCTTCTTCTTCTCCTCCTACTTCTTTCCGGATGGTTTACGCTGCAACACCTCAATCGATCGAGCCTTTACTGCGCCATAATTGTGTCTTCCTTTGCAGCAATTCTCTCCGAACGATATTTGTGCAGCGAAAAGGATACGGTTTATTCATTGGTTGGCAGCACTGTTTTATTCATTACGGAACAGCAAGACAACGTCGTCCTTTGTGACAGAAGCCAAATATGGAGGAGAAACACAGTGATGCGGGAGAATACTTTCTGGAAAAACGATAGTAATGCTTCATACATGCATGATTGAGCTCTCTGTACGGGCATTGGAACACGCGGCAAATATGGGCGTCGTTCTCTTTCCAGATTATCATCCCCATCAGTCGTCTGGTTTGAACATATGCCTTACAGGACTCGACAGACTTTTTTATCAGACGGAACCCGCGCATGCATTTGCTAACTAAGACAAAATTCGTTAATTAGCTTTGACGTTGAGCCTTTCAAAAAGAAAAGAACTCTAAGAAGGCTTACTTTTTTCTTTCTGTTGTGGAAAGTTTAGCTAGACCATAATGTGATCGCAGATTAGATTTGTCTTGCCGTTCCTTAGTGAAGACTATGTAACTGTCTTAGCAACACTAGTCCCAGAAGCCATATCATTCCACCATTGAGGGTGAGATGGAAAGAAGGAAAATAGCTACGACTCTGCGTAAAAAGTTAGCAGTATTACAGGACTGCCTGGGACGAACCACAAAGTGATCGGGTTGATAGCGGACTGAAGTTGTCGGTGATATCGTAACGCTGTTTGCGTCGCTCCCATGAAAAGCAGCCCACGTTGACGACCACCCGTTTTTTAGCTCTTTCTACCTGTGTCACCTACCAGCTGATTTGAGTATGCCACTGCAAGCGCACAATTAGACATACGATGAGCTGGGACCTCAAACTGTGTTTCGTAGTTACTTACAAAGGATTAGTTTTTTCTCGAAAATTCGCCACAAGTAAAGAAATCGAGCCATTGTAAAGTCTGTCTCCTGGTTTCTGCGTATTTTATTTCATGGAAATGTGGTGTCTCTGCGCTTTACAGTCACCTTGTACGTGGACATAAGTAGGACCGTGGTGAATCAAGAACTGTGGTCACCCATAACAAGTGTTTCGTGTTTTCGGTATCTATTTTTCTTCAAAGTCGGGGGTTGCTTATCGGTGTTTATTTTTCCCTTTTATTCGCTGGCTTTCTGTGTCCAATTTCAAAGTCTGAGAGAAATCGCTGTTTATCGGTGCTTGGGTGTTGTAAAGCGACTGTATAATTGCTGGAGAAAATACAACGCATGTGACATTACGCAACTTTATCGAACACACACCGAACACTCTACACAGTGAATTATTACACCAACGAGTAAAAATAACAACTGAAGCGCGACACTTCTAGGAGCATGAAATTAATACTTCAATTTATTGAAAGAAACGGACATATACATGATGAGAGATTTGTCAGCGATCGGAGCACGCTCCCTACGACTCACGAAATGCACGCCAGGACACGTACGTCCTATACGTTGGCTCTTGACACGGGGTTGGCAAGAAAATGAAGGAAAGTGTTTGACAAGACCGGCCAATCTTTGCTGTGCGCTCTCCGGAACCTTCCAAGGAAAACTCCAGCAAATAGAACTTGGTACAGTAAATATTCTAAGAGTTCCTCTTTCGAAGAGGTCTGCAGAACTCACCGACAGGCGAAAACAATCCACTCAAGTCTTTCCTCTGCTGTCATTCTTTACTGCTTCCTGACTGCGTTCACAACTTACACTTCATACCAGAAGTCATTTCTCGAGAAATGAAAACTGACCGTAATGTTCCTGTTTACAACGGCTTCCAAGTTTGTCCGAATCCCTAGCGAGTGTTTGCGGAAGCTGCGCACGCACTTCTCTCGGACTTCAGAGCTCATCGTGTCTAAGTGTACGTCGGTCTTCGCACCAAAACGCTTGCCGTTCAGGAAGGCATTGGCTAGCGAGGGGGGACTGACCATAATTGAGTACACATAGCAGGCGAGCACCCACTCAGTCTCCAGCGATTTAATTGCTGTGATTATTGGCTGGACGTTCTCAGTCAAGTAATTCCGCCTCTAAAAAAGGTGCAGTCATGTCTTCGGGGTCTTCTCCAGCTTTTCACCTTTAGGGTGCTGTCCACGAGCAGTTTGATTGTTCTCCAGTAAGCAAGAACATCAGTGAGTGCTTCAGAAAGGGAGTTCTAGAACCACAGTGGCAAGTTGGCCGAACTGGCAATCCGATGGACGTGCAGGCAACGAAGTTCGCGGCGGACCTCCCTGGAGCCTTTAAGCGTTGCTGATGCACGAATGACGAACTACCCTTCGTCATTCGTGCACCGGCAATGCCTAAACGAGCAACGTGCACAGCACTGAAAGATGTTACCTTCATAGACTCCATCAAAACAACGTTCAAAAGATGACAAATGTCTCTTATGTGCACCGCGATAACATGAGGACATAATGCATAGCTCGCGAGTCATTTTCTGCATATACGATGGCGAGTCTGAGACGTCGCTGAAACGTCGCTAAGTGACTTGTCGTACTTCGTGAGCACCTCTCGAAGTCGAAGGTCTATTCAACTGGAGCTGCACTTCTTCAAGACGTGCAAGTAGGCGAGCACTGTTTTCTTTTTTTGAAAACTGGAACCTGGCTCGGAAAACGTGAAAAGCATATAATACTGCGACGCCAGTAGAAGGACTCACTTCGCTTCAGTAAAAAGAAGCATTGCTTTTCTTCTCCCACTGTGAGACAGAAAAGCTATACGAAGTAGAGTTTTATTTGATTTGCACATCAGTTCTCGCCACCGAGCACCAGCGAGCAAACCCGAGTAGTGCTTCCATTTTATTCGGGTTTCTAAGCCAAGAAAGAACTGCACGAATTCAGACCTCTGTCTGCATGTAAAAGTTGAACTCTGCTATTTCTTTCTTCTGTCCTCTTTCTTCAGTCTCAGCGCTGGACACTAAGGAAGGAAATAAACACGATGAACCGGAGACTTTTTTTCGCTTCTAGTGCAGCGGAAAACGTGAACGATATTTTGATGAGTACGTTTCTAGAAACCGAGCTACGGGCTGAGTGCGCGTCTTTTAAAAATTGAGAAATGAAGTTTCCGTCTAAGCAAGCATGACTGGACTAGCATATAAGACGTGAACAGAGAGCTGTGTACAGATTACTGAACAGTGCACAGACGGTACTGGTGTGTGCTTCAATCTGGCCAGATTGTGGTTCTCGTAAAGAAAGAGTAGACGGGGTGTTGCTCGTTAGACGCATTGAGCGCCACAAAATCTCGCAGAGACCGATCTGAGGATTACTGCGAAGATGCATTTTCTGACCTCCTCGGAGGAATAGGCGCTGTTTACAAAAATACAGATCATGCTACTTAAAGCTTCAAAATGTAGTCAGAGAAGGTGTCATGGACTTTCATTTTCGACAGTCGCCGCTTAACCTAGAAATCGCGCAACAGAGACACGCAAGTACCCACAAATTTAAGGCCGAGCTCGCCTAAAATTTGGTCCAAGCTTTATCCTTTTGATCTCGGCGATAATGATTCAGGCAAGACTAAATATTCTAAAGCCCACCCAAGGATCGAATATCACCACACAAGGTGGGCTACTCGGTATCATGAATATCATGTATATCTCTGGCCATCTTGCCTTTATAAGAAGATCGCTTGAGGTATGAAACGACCTTGCTCGTCACTGTTGGAGAAGAGTTACATTTTTATGATTACTTCTGCAGTCCCTACACTGTGGCAAATATTTGACTACAGAATGAAGATTAGTTGGGTACAGCCATATATCCAAGCCCTGCTTAGACGGACGATTATGTCGCCACCTTTACTGGCACCGTCCTGAAGGTGACGATTGACATTATAATGTTTCTATTATGAGTAATAGTGGTCTATAAACACAGCGTCTAGCGTTCGAACTTATATTTTAAAATCCGCCCAGTTTAATTGAACTGTAAAAAAAAAAAAAATGAAATATGTTGAAACTTGGCGCGTGGAACTTTCCGGAGAGGATATGACAGATCAAGAGAAAAACCGGCATTGCACAATGCAAAAAGTCACTTGACTAACACAATGGCCGTCTACATGACGATCCTTCCGCTGCACAAGCGGCTTCGCACTTAATGTGAACGAAGAGGAAGCCAGCGATGTGTTGTTGGTTCCTCTTAATTCCCTGCTGCCTCCATGCCCCATGGGAGGAAAGAGAACGGAGTGCATACTCAGCACCAGTGTCCTTGCAATTACCCAAATGGGCTGAAAGCAGCAGCCGAAAGAAAATGCTCGGATCCATTGGCAAACGTGAGTTCACGATATTATGTCGTACGTCAGGCGCCTGTGTCCCTCGATGCAGGATGTCCTGCAACGGTGCTCTTACGTACTTTCTTATATATCTCCCTCGGGGGTCTTTCTAATAAAAGGAGAAAATTTGGCCAGTGGCTTTGGACAGTAAATAGGGGACTAGAAACAATGAAAACATTGTAGCCCCGCCGTTATGATCACACCTTTACGGACGCGTGCGGAGTGCGCGTATTCATCTTGTAGAACCCAGTTGCTTGTTGGATCCACGCCTTATGGTTCTGTAGCGTAAAGGGGAACGCGATTTGGGCGCAAAAATTATTCCATAATGACGGGCAACGACGTGTTCCTGTCCCAAGGCAGGACCCATAGGAATTATGCTAGGAACCTTTCTCCACAGAATTGCAGTGGACCTCTTATTCCGATTAAAGGTGCTAGGCCAGAGGTCTCGTATTACCAACTGTGAGGTCTCAAATTCAAACCGAGTCGCAGAACGTACTGACTTTATCCCACTGCATGGTGAGCCGCAGATGGGAGGTACTGGAGGAGACAAGTGTGCTAGCTACTCTAGTGTCCTTAATCGGACAAGCGTAGATATTTTATATCCGCGATTCTTACAACTGGCTGAAATAGTGCTGACCGTCTCACAGGAAGAATAAAGTGATACGGAACATGCAGAAGCTGATAATAATAATAACCGGTTGCTTGACCTCACGAAACAACTTTGATCATGGGCGATGCCACAGCGGTCGGTCTCTGCATTGATTTTGCCCATAGAAGCTAAACTGATTACAGTAGCACCAATAACTTGGTGCTTTGAGAATGTGCAGCTGGTACTCAGCAAACCGCACGCTGCGGGAAGTCCTGCAGTGCAGCTTTCAATGATTCAATGCAACTGATCAGTAACTTCGAAAGCATCGACTCTCCTCCTCTATGTTCCGGTTAATTTATGACTTCAAAAACGGCATTGCCCTTGCCCTCCTCTATTTAAAATGCACATACGGAGAAGCAATGGCGTACGCAGATATTCATCCACATCTGGCACACTCTCAGCAACGTTGGTGTCAATGACCATCGTACAGCAGCTCGGCGCAACTGAGTACCGGAAATGTATCTATTTATTTGCTTTTTGTTTACTTGATGGGAAGACGGGGAGTCAACAACACCATTAATAAGTGTGAGCAAGAAGAGCACTCGCATATGATTCCTTGGTCGCGCAATGTAGGAAGCGCAAGATGGTGAAACATTATCGGGTACGTATATAAAATCTACGCCAACCATATCTATCATGATATATTTCAGCGGAGTTACGCGTACTTTATCAACATTTAAACACTGTATTTGACCTAAATCGCTTTGTACGTTTACCCGATTCTACCAGATTACGAATTCCGAAAACTGAGTATCACTAGTCTTGCACTGATGTGTAACACCACCCATTGGACTTTAAACGGATGCCAACACTTACGTGCGACAGGACTACCGCATCCCAACTGTTGCGATCATTCCCACCCTTCATGTATCAGACATGCTGAATATTCATTGCCTAATCAGGCCCAAACAGCAGAAATAATAGGGTCCAAGATCAAAGCACTGAGGAACCCCAGAAAAAGGCTGGTAATGCTCAGGAACACACTTCTTCAGTGTGACGGTGGTAGGACGACCAACCTGAATAAGTGACCAATAAGTTTGGACTGAAGGATCACAAAATGAAACCTTCGATGTACGACATATATGCGGTTTCAGCCGAGCTATTTCAGTTCCTCAGCAGTTTTTTCTTTCTTTTTTATCGGGAGCACCGTCCGTCGTGTTGCTGCGGAGATTCCGCGGGCCGCAAAACAGAGGCACCTCAGGCCCCTGCCTGACACCCATTGAGACGACTGCTCTAGGCCATGGCGCTCTGAACCTTGCCACTCTGAAGCTTCAAAAGTAAAAGGAACAGAGTACGAAACCAAAAGTGAAGAATGAGAAGCCAGAAGCAAGAGAAAGCACTGGAGATGAAGGCAAACAAAGCAGCATAGAGGGAGAAAAGTAGAAATAAGCGAAGACGTATGGACTGCGCCTTGGCGAGCAGTATATGCCGGTGCTCCCGGTATCGTTTATGGGGTACAAGGGGGCCACTAAATCACGAAATAAAGTAGTTTCACACTCTGAGAGGAAACGAAGAACAAGGAGGAGTCTGCCGTGAGTCAGAGTGACGCTTTTTCGCGCTTTTAAGATAGCTTCGAGGTGCAAACTTTGAAGCTTCTGAAGGGCAATTTTGACTCCAGGACATGGTGTTAAAGTGAGTCCTTATAGACCGGACCAATTGAGTTACATTATGAATAGGCAAGGTGTACATATTTATGCGTTTCTTATGCATTAAGATAAAGAGCGAGATAGAGAGAGAACTGCTCAAAGCAGCCAATTTCTAATTCTGACATAATTCATGCCAAGTCGCAGCTAAAACGCCGTCCGGGCTAATGAGCAGAGGAGGGAAGGCAGAAGATTAAGTTCTCACCAGTCCATAGCAAACTACACGACGCATAAAAGCTAGTCCAAAAGGTAACTTGACCGCGTCACCATTCTAGTCCATGGCAATCCAAGTGACGGATAAAAAGCCAACAGCTAAATGAATAGGTACAATATTTTATGCTTTTGCTGATACGTTTGTGTAAAAATGTCCACAGAATATGTGGTTAACCATCAACACGAATTTCCAGAATAAGGGTACTCTCCGCTTGATGGTAGCACAGAATTGAGCGGAAGAAGCTGGAATTTCCACTGTCGGTAGCTATAGGGGATATTTGTTTTACCCGAACTAAAATCTCGTGTTTCTTCAGCAGCAATAGACTATATAACCTAATACTCTATGAAAGAGATAAAACACACTCTTCATGCATCTTGCGTTCGGCGCAGAATTTCCAACAAGCTCTGTCCGTTTCGAAAGATGTCAGTGCAGGCCATGACAGTTGCACGAAACTTTCCGCTCTTCAGCAGCAGTGCGGAAGACCAGGTACACGCCAAGTGTACACTGCGCAAACGGAAGACGAAAGTGCCATGCACTTCTCACACTGGTGCAACGAATCGAAGCGAATCGAAGACACCACAAACCAATTCACAAACGAGTAGTGTGGGAGAGCTTCTGCTTTCTCGCAGTGCAGCCTGCCTGCGTACTTTGCGGCAAAGACTTTCAGTGACAAAGCATTTCATATTGCGCAGAGGAGAAAACAGACAACATGGTCAACAACGCCAACTGTTTTTGTAATATAGCATCTCATTGTTTCTTTCAATAGCTTCAGAAATGTGAGCATTTTTACTAATAACATTAAGAGCAGCAGACCAACAACTCGTACGGAATAAGGGATTCATGCATAACCGATTCGTATGGCCCTAGTTGAAAAAAAAAAAAAAATGTTCGCCCATTCTTTCGCGCAGACGCAGAGACACATCCGGAGAAGTCGCCCACTATTCAAAACAGGACGTAAAAAGGACGCGTTTCCGTTTTCCCTGTCACGGGTCGCATTGACCGGTGCCGGACGAACCATTAGTGTACATGACTTCATGCGAAGTTCCGTCGACGCGTGGCATAAACTGTTGTGTAAAGCGTAATAATGTTAATGTCACGTGTAGATATACACGGTGCAGATCGCTATCAAGGCGTCAAAACTGGGTGATTGGTTGCACTGAGATTATATGACTGTAGCCCCGGTTACGACAAAACCACGGATGAAATGTAAGGTATAAAGACAAAAAGAGAGTTTGTCACTCCACCTTCGCGTAGGTGCGGCTACTGCAGGAGAGTTACTTCGTGTGCTTGAATTCCTTGTATGAGTTCACGCGCTTAAACCTTTGAACCGCCTGAGGTATGTCGGGTATTTCAGAGGAGGCCTGTGTGTTCAGTGCTCCACGAAATCCGACCTTTAATAATCCCTACGTAGCTGCCTACTTCGGCAGCCTTTTTGCCCCTAAATCCGTCCATCCATTATGCTTCGGCAGCATTCATCTACCAGCGGCGCAGCGAGGCCTTTGATATAGAAGGGGATGGACCGGATGATCCTCGAACCATAGCGCTTCGCGCACAGCTGCTTGTGCCTCTATCTTAAGCATACTATACATAAATTGCGCTGCTTAATGAAACGTTCTGTAGTTCCATATACCACCTCCATCCTCCTCACAGACAGCGTTTGCGATAGGAGAATGTCTTTGTTCCGAATAGATGACATAACTTTGTCTCCAAAAACGCGTCATAATTGCAACGACGCAACTTTCGTTTACATTGTTATTTTGTGACAGCTATCATGTGTTCCCCTTGACCCTTCGTGTAGCGGTGGTGGTGCCTGGAATGACCACTCGTTTCTTCCTCACACACCATCCCCCATTCCTAGTTTTCTTCTTCTTTTTATTCCTTTTTGTACTCGAATCTGTACGAGTCCCCTGGACTGGTCCCCTACCACTATGCCAATTGCAGAAGATATAGCAACACAAAGACATGCATTTTTGTGTAATCTTAGTATGAATTGCACAGTGCTTTTTTTTTCTCAGAATCTTTTTCTATCGATGTGTACCGCTACACATTGCTTGCCACAACGACTCCAACGCCGCGATGTCCACTACCTGCATAACATGCTGCTGTGTAGAAAGAACGATCGACGTTACAAGAAAATAAGCTGAATGATGATTCTTATGAGACAACAGAGCATAAAACATCAGTTAATACGTGATTAACATGAGTGTCCTTTGCGAGGACGTGTCTTTGTCAGGATAGCTTACTGAACCTCAGTATCAGCTGCCAATCGTACGTAATTGTCTAACGTCAGGTCACGATTACGAGCCCGACGTACCTTGGAGTTCCTTATCTGATCATCCCGTCTTGTGGCCGACCTCACAAAGATGCTTAGATGAAATCCCATTACCTGCCCTCCTTCTGACCCTTCGAAGCGAACCAATATCTGACTATTATTGACAGACGATTCTTCAAGACAAGAACGGTGGTTATGCATGACTCTTGGGAAGCTAAATGGCTTTTAAAGAAGTGAAAATCAGTAAGAGCTTCTTGATTAGGTTGCTGCAATGTTCTGGCTTCTAGATATAAAGAGTCCAATTTTCGAGTAGAGGGAGAGCAATTCTTTAAATGAAGCTTCTTAATAGGGGCCTATCGACATTTTTTGTTCTTGAACAATTTACAAATCATCAGGTAGGCGTCTTTCAGGTTTTCGAAGTGAAATACAGGAGCACTTTATATACTGTGACTGTGTAGCGAGATGCTACAGAAAATATCGGGTTCTGGGGAATAACGGACGCACTTCCGTCTGCTCTTAACAGCAACCACAGCATTAAGTAGTGATACAGAAGGGAGGTGATTCGCCACTATATGCGTGGCACACTACCTCATTTTGCAGGAGTGGAGGAAGAGGAATGATTATGATACACACGCACGCACGCGCACACAAAAACACCCTATTGATAGGGAGATAATATAAAAGTAACTCCAATGACCGGCTGTCACCGGCAGAGTTCAAGGTGCATAGTGTTAAGCACATCATACAGGCGATTGATTATAACAACCTGTCGGAAACATCAGAAAGAGTACAGTACGTCGATGTGATTGCCGCAGGTCTTGTTTAGGCCCGAGAATTACTGCGAGGCTAAGCGGTGAACCGCTGACGTTACAGAGCTGAGCTTTAAAGAGTTCACGTTGAGGCTGATATAGCGTGCAGCGGTGGTATGTTCAATGTCTGCAACTACACCGCATACTGTTATTTCCCTTTTGGGTTTGCGTGTTAAAAAGTAGTGCACTCAGCGCCACCCGTCAAGTAGAATGATAATTTCCGGTGTTTAGATGTGTCAAAAACCTGATGGGAGGAGTACGGCTCCTCCCGTAAGGTTTTCAACAAAATTTCCGCCGGTTTGGAGCAGCCGAGATTTCGAAAAGAGGCTGCGCTTCTTCTGGGAGGAGAATCACATCTCTGTGGAATAGCGGTTAGTATTGTTCATCCTGAAGCAAATACTTATACCCATATAATCCACCGGATTGCTAGATTTTTTCTGCATGGTTTTTCAGTTGCGGTAATCTGTAAAGGGCAGCCGTAAAAGACAAAAACGAGCAACTGCTCACCGTCTACCGGCAAAACGGACCCACTTATATCTCAGAAAAAAAAAAGGAACTAGTAATCACTGACCTATCGCAGAAGTACGTATGTGCAAGCAACGTTAGTCGGAGAAATGTAATGGAAGTGTGGTCGATGACGAACGGTCCGTCGTACTTCGCCCATAACCACATCACGGAAAGACATATTTGCTTGGGCTGTCTAGAGCGAGCAAAACACAGGCAGCAATGCAAAGAGCAGCGCCCGATGTCATTATTTATGACAGGGAGCTGCCGGCCGTCAAAACACAGGATGCTTTACGTTCTTCACATTCACCCCGAGGCAAACATCCAATCGCCGCCCTCTGTTATCGCACGCACTCCCCGAAGTGCCTTGACATGACTCGATGAGGTCATAAGATTCAATTCAGATTACAGTACGCAAAGATTACAGCACGCAGAAAAAAAGAAAGTTAGAATGCGAGCGTAAATATTTCCTTCCTCATCGTCGTCCTTGTGCTTTGTCAGTTTCGAGATTACCCGGAGAAGTAGCGCAGCAAACGATCGCTAGGTGGACCCACCTCTCGATTGGGGTACAGGGCTTCCCCAGTGACGTCACACGGATGCTGATCTCTATGGCAACGAGTCCCAATCGATAGGACTCAGCCGTCATCTCGTCTTCACTCCCGAAGGAGTGTTAGTGCGAGCTGCAGCTCTTCGGGATGCAGCCGCTTGCACCCGGGCCAGCTCCTGGCCCGGACACCTGACGCGTCTTCGCCATGGTCGTGGTCCGCGTGCGCGTGCCATACGTTCATCCCATTGTGTGCTGCACAGTCAAGCGCGTCGTGAGACTTCTGCCGTCGGCGTTGCTTCTCGTATTCGTGGTCTCACTCATCCTCGTCACCCTGGTGCAGATTGCAGTGATACATTCGCATCGCCGCTCGGTTTACGTTCAGCGAAAAACATCAAGCACGCCGAAACCTTCACCCCCTGGGCAAACAGTGAAAGGGTCGCCCGTGGCGCAGTTTTATGCGTGGTCAGCGCAGCGTGCGAAGGAGTCGTTGAGGAAATCAAACATCACGTACGTTGCAGCGAGACCGCGACCTAACGCGCTTCAGGTTGAAGCGCTTCTAGACAGGAAGGCTCCTTCTGTGGACGCAAATATTCGTATCCTTACGGGTTACGCCAACGCGGCGAGAGTCAGGAGCATTGTACAGCAGTGGAATGATGTGAACATGACATCCAGTGTGTCTGCAAAGAAGAGTGCTTTTGTAAAGAAACCAAACATCAGCGGCTCTTGGCAGTTGGTGACTGATGTGTACGATGGTCGGAAGTTGTGGAGTAAAAAGCAGAGACAAACAAGGAACGACGCAATAACCCCGACGTTGCCGCTGTGCCCCGCAGTACCTTCAGGACTAGGTGAGTGTCTTTGTCTGGCCTGAAGTGGAGGCGGGCAATGTGTGGCTGTGTTCCTTCTGACAGTCATGGTGCAAGGCAGTCCCAGCGACATCAGTTTCTAGTTATTCGCGTGAAACACTCTAACAGTTGTTCTATTCGCCATTTGTTAAGATGCTGTCAACATAAGTCCATCCCTCGAAAGTGTCGAATGAAATTCCCGTGAGTGGAATTCAGAAGGAACTCCACCATAATTTCCTGGCGTAGCTCCCAATTAGCGTGAAGGCTCCAGTGTGCCACTGGGACTCTTTCCCCCTTCTTTTTCTTGTCCTTTCTCTCTTTAATATATGTTAGGTTCACGTTTACTTGGCTGCAAGAGTATGCATGGAACACCTTCCGCATTTGCATGAAAGTAAGGATGATGGTGTATCTGTCTGTTTCTACCAGCTCGTGGTCAGACCTAGCGCTGGAATACGATACTGGGGACCTAAACCATATCACACCCGATACCTCAGACCGGGACCCCCAAACCGGACGCTAGCACGCCAGCGCGCAATGACTCAACACATTATTTATGTAATGAAAGCTCTTCACTCCTACAAGTGGAACTGCAAGTTTCCACCTACTTTGTTTCCCCATAGTGGTGCGGATGGAACGCTGCTATTCGTGGTGAGCGCTGATAAACGCGGTCGTAAAACTCTGGCGTTAAGCACTTCGAGCACCCACATTAAACGGATCACCGAGCACACGGCGAAGAATTGATTATCGTTTAAAGCAGAGCTTTAAGCACACGCTAGGCGCGAGGAAGATTACACTGAAGAGGTCGCGATTGTAGTTACTTAGTCGCTCGTAAAGTTGATGAGAAATAAAGTGACTCGGTAAGACAACAAGATGATATCCTGAGTTTTGAAAGCTAGTTCTCAGACTCCCCTATACTGGGCTCTTGTTTATAAAGCGAATAGCAATGTGCAGCCTTTCATTAATACGCTCTATGTCACGAGAGATGTGTATGCGACACACAAAGTAACAAAAAGTGACAGCCTCCAGCGTGTATCGTGTGGGCTCAGAATGAAGCTGAAAATGGCTTGGAGTGACTGCTCGGCTGCCATCTGCGTACCCCTTAGGTACCAGATGAAACAGCATAGACGCCGTCGATCTGGTTAATGAGGGAAGGTTCAGCCTTGGCATAAAAAGCACAAGCAGTTGAGGGACTTGAACTTTCATACCTCACCTTGACTTGACTTTACGTCGACTTTCATTGACCTCTATGAAGAACTGGATCATTGGACACAGTTTCAATGCCATCAGGTCAAGAATCTAATAGAAATGTCTGTAACACTGCTGCCGATTCAGGTCTGTCACATCTAGGAGCTCATCTTGACGCTCTGTAAGAAAACGGTTCTGCAATAAAGTGATGCTACAAAAGAATAGTGCTACTGAAAGAAATTAAGTTCTAAAACGTTGTTCGCCTGGAACAAGCGAGAACATCAATGTCTGATGCTCTGCTTCAGCCAATGCACGTAGTACTAGTGAAGATCATGTCTGGCAATTTTGAGACCTCGAATCACAAGCAGCAGCATCGCGGATGTATGTACCGTATACGTCTCCGTAGGCTGTACAGTTTTCGAGGGTGCTTCGTCATAGTTCGTGCAATCCGGAGAATGTGTCCAGACGTTTGTCTGCTGCACTCACAGCTGTAGAACCCGAGCGAGATGGGGAAAGACGATAGGAAGAAAGAAAGCCGGTCGACCACACATTAGCCATTTATGGAGAGACACTTGCTGAATGCAAATAATGAATAACTTACCGCGGCTGCCCTCGCCGTGCTCGATTACGACATAAAAAGGAGAGATTCCTTGGGGCAAGGTCGATACGACTAAGGGAGGAAATTTGAACAGACGGATTCAAGAAACGGAAAATAATGCAAGCTCTGAGAAATCTGTCTGGCTGTGTGTCAAGCTTCACTGCTGTCAAGGGGCGAAGGGCAAGAACAAGGTGCAAAACGGAGTAGCGAATTCTGGTGGTTCTGTGAAAGAGAGGAAAGACATGTGTAACGCAGTGACAAGGGATAGTACCAAGAGAAGCCTCTACCGTCAGCCTCTCTCGCTTTGTACAAAGAAAAAGAAGGCTCGAGAGACTTTGAGAGAGGCTTTAGGTGCAGTATCCTCAATAATAAGTAATACGAAGGATTTTTATTTCTCACAAAATGACAAGGTACAAAACGTCCACTTAACCACATTCACTTAAGCCACATGTGCTTGAGCGAGCTCAGAAGCAACTGTTGTCAGGCGTCTTTAATGCGCAGGCCATTTTTTAACTCACTGTTCAAAACCAAAGCAATACTACTTATTTCGAGCACGAGTGGGAAATTGAAAGGACGTTTCCAGGCATAACCTCTACAGAGAATTTCGTGACAAAATACAGTGAACGGAGGGCGTGCTATGGCATGGATCTAAGAAATGTGGGATTGATATTGATATGTTGAAAAGACATATTCTTAGGACGCAAGTTTGGAGTTTTTCCTTTACAAAAGCAACGTTTGTAAACTTCGCGAAGGAACAGTAGAAACATATACCCTCTTCCGCATCATTAATCTTGTTTGATCCGATATTCGTGTCTTAAAAACATGACAACTCTGGACTGTAAAGCAATTCAGCTTACGGTCTAAACAATTCGCCTCTCGTGCAAGAGACATCGCCAGAGGCGACGCACTTGCGGATCAGTTGAATCGAAACCCTCACCTGTAAGCGACGAGCACGCGGCCAACACAGTCCTCATCGTTAAAAAAAAAAAAAGGTAGCGTGTGGGCTATATTGAATTCCGGTTGCGATCTTTCAGACGCTATTCCGCTGTGTGCTTTGTAGTCTTTGGGGAAGTACGAGGATGAAATATGGTGCCGACCGCGTTTCAGTCATAACTCTTCCGTACTCCTCCGACTCCTGGTACAGTTGGAAGGGCAGGATCAGCGCTGTGATGGGAGGTTATAAAGCATCCACGTCCTGACTATTACACTCAGTGGGGTCCATAGCATCAGTAGGGCATCGAAGCGTATAAAACCGCGTGTAGGTGTACGCGTGATGTTCGCCCTCGAGAGCCATACAAAGCTGATGAGCGACGATACTGCCCTTTGATTTCTGATGACGTCGTTTGTGTTTGCGAAACCTTTGGATATGGAAATGTTCCACAGGTTTCTGAACCGTGCTGCAGAAGGAAGCAAAACGAAAATATCGCGAGAGGTGGGCAAAGATCTCGCGCCCCCTTTCACTGTTGTGTTAAAAAAAGAAAACCAGGATTATCGTGTAGATCTGAAATGCACCCTTCCTCCAGAAGGCCAAAGTCCGTTCGGCATGCCGGGGTGTGACTTACAAAGAGTGTTCTTCTCCAGATTCAGGACGATGGTTGTTTGTGCAAAATTCCAAATGCCTTTGAATGAGACAGAGTTTTGCACTTAAGTATGTGTCGATCTTCTGTATGATTCTACAGATAATTATATGACATTTCAACAAATCCAACTTTGTAATTTTGTATGATCGGTCTGTACTTAAATATTGTGGTCCAGCTGTAACCTCGTTCACTCGTAGCTTCTTGGCCTTTAGTTTATTAGAAGGAGCCCTTTCCGATAGTTGTTGTATTCCTGTTGTCTCATTGAATTTATTGTCTCATTGTTATTTAAATGTCGTTCGGGATCCACGCAGCAACTGTGACCCACGCTTAACAGCATGACCTTTCTGACAACTCATTCCGATGACGTATAGCACACAACAAGTATAGCACCACGCTGAGTCGTCGAAAAGTTATAGCATCACTTTAAAAGGTTTTCAACTGGTCTTGTGAAACTCACGACGGTGGAAACAAAGCTTGGCCCGCGTATCCCGTCATATTATCATTGTAAACCGTGGGGGCTGCGCTTTACCGAAAAGTTCCTGCCGTTTTGTGAAGCACTCCTCAGTAATCCCCGTAATGAGGAAGCCCGAAAGAGTCATTAAAATGTAAATTGCTTCAATCTGAGGTGCCCGCCTTTTAATGCGGACCTGCGAAAGAACCCCAGCAAGTTTCTGTGGCTCCTTAGGAGGAAAGCATTCATTAGATCCCGTTTGATATTTTGCAGACGACAGGTCGCTGGCTGCAGACGGTCATGCTTTTGCAACACTCAAATAGACCTAATGCGTCTGCTGACTATCTAGTGTTTGAAGACTTGCGTGACCATGCGTATATTGCTTGTCGAAAAGCACGCACTCGGTTGGGAAACAAGAAATAAATAATGATAAAGCCTAAGGGAAATAATACAAAGTCGCCCTTTGGGACACGGTGATGGCAACAACACTTGAAGTCGAAGCCCCGCGTTGGGAGTAGCCGACGTTCGCCACAGAAGCTGTGCGATGCATGCTTGAAGTTGGATTACTGAATTGTTATAGTTCGAAGTTCAACAACACTACTTGATGATTGTAAGTGACGACGCGTGCCACATGGGTTTCCTGATCGCACTGCGGCTGACATTTGAGGTGCGTCGGTGTTCTTTTTTAATACATGCACAATTATCATGACTTGACGATGACTTCCACGGTGAACAGAAACTAAGGCAAAAAATAAATAAATAAATAAATACATAAATAACAACAGACGCAAGCATGCGGAGTCTTGTCAAGATAACAGAAGGTCCCTTCTCAGATGCTGATCTGGCTTCTTATCTATGTTGCAGCGATGAGATTTTCCTCATGGTCACTCACATCTGCTAGTGGTAGTATTCGACGCTTATACTGGACAACCTTTCTGTCAATGCAATTGTTGCTTTTTGAATCTTCCATCGTCACATTACAAAATTTTGCGACTTCAGATCACACGTTAATATTTGTGATTCGTGATGATAATATGTGTGATAATATTGTGATTTGTGATGATATTTGTGATATAAGTGATTCACTCAAGATCGACTGTCCGAAATTTGAGGGCTCCAGATACGGGCTCCCTACACGCTTTTGTGAAATTCTGAAGATTGCATGAAGATCGCATCCAAAAAATTGCACGACATATATGTAATGCCATAGTAAAGACGTTCTTCTCTTAGAGAAGACAACGCGGCGCGTTGGGCAATCGTATCGTGGACAGCAGCCTCCCTGGTATGTTGATGACGATAATAATACGAGAAACAAAGTAGTATAACACCGAGTAGTATCTTGGCATAGGTTTGGAAGCGTGGTAATGCTTTTTCTACGCTTATAGGAACCTCTTAAGTGCGCTGTCAAGAGAAAGAAAAAAGCGTCAATTTGTCCCGAATCAAGTCTCTTCTTGTGTCGCCAGGCAACAAGAAAAAACAAAAAAAAAAAGCATAATACGATTCCAACCGCCGAGAGTCCTTCTCTCCCCAGAGACGATGCCGGTGGTATTTTCTAATTGGACTAGCCGTATAAAACCGATACGGGAGGCGCGCCCCATGTCACCTAAGGGACGTTTAATCGAAGGCTCCGACGCATGTCTGGCATTCTCCCGAATCCTCACTCTTTACTGTTGTTTATGAGGAAAGACTATCACGTGACTGCGTGCCATGCGCCTTTCGAACCATGTCAACATTGTTATTTACACAGCTGGTGATTGAATCGTTGCAGGCGAGGCAAGCCCTTTCGTCGCCGTTCCATCGAACCCTCGTTGCTGTCGAAGCCTCGTCTGTCATCGCTGAGGCAATTCAAGGGCAAGTACGCATCGGGAAACAGTACGCGCCCTGACTAACTTACATGACGCAGCAGGGTGGAATTAAGAGCATTCAATACTAATTACGTATTATCTCAAGCATGTCATAACATGCACGTGTAAACATACTCAACGAGAATTCATGGTCAAGATTTTGTTCACTTGCAAGGCGTTTACAGTTTCCTCTTTCTTTCTCAGTTGGATTGTATTTTACTTCTTTCTTATACTGGTTGTTGCGTGCGTTCCCTCTATGCACCTCCCTTTAAACTGGAGCTTTACCGCTGTGCGTTCGCTGTACGGGTCACTGAACAGACTTCACTCTTCTCTCTCTCTCTCTCTCTCCTTCCATTGATATCGGTACGTGTTTATATGTATACAGAACGGCCTATCGCATTACCGTTTTAGCAGTCGCGAGCGGAAGGATCTAGAAAAACTTCTTTTGCTGCATTCAATATTCAAGAGCCGAGGTTGAAAAGCAGGGATTGCCCTACAACTAGAAACCTTTCCTGGCCTCCTGTCTTTTGATAGCGCTTTTCACATTCTGCTGGACTCCCTCTCGAAACGATTTCTTCCCTGTGAGCGGATTATACGAAGCTCGTAACATGGGTGTGCGATGTACTTTGTGGCTTCCCCAAATATCGTCTCACTTCGCTCTTTTTATTGTTAACGGGTTTACTGATTGTGGTCAATTCAGTTGGGATACGACCATCATGTTGTACCGTATCCCAGAATTCCGTGGACAAAAAGACAAACTTTTCCTACGTATCGTCGTTACCGAGATACGAAGCTTCAAAGATACCGCTTCGCGTGGCACGCTGATCTCACAACCGTACGTCCATCAGCGGTTCTTATTGGTTCTCGAAACAACGCTTCTCACTGTCGGGCGCGTGACTGATGATCGCTAATGGTAAGTTGCAGAATCCACGGGCTATCTAGCCGAATCAAGCCCTAATTGTCAATGTCAAATCTCGAAATCGTCAAAGAAGCAACTGACAGCTACCTGTAGATCCTGTGGCTTTCACTAAATTGTAGTGGGGGTTGTTCATATCTTATCTATACATATGTTATGTGATAGAGACACCTGTGGAACCGCAGCAGGCGCCACGACCGATAGATGCCGGTACTCGTTACTCTCTTTATCAATCCCCAAGAACATTTACGAGGTGTAAAGCGAGCCCGGCTTTTTTTAGGGTCCTGAACGTTGTGTTCAGGGTTCCATCTTTGTCGTCTTTGTCATTATTATTGTCTTCGGCCTTAACGCAATCGCAGCCAGTGAGCACCTAAATAATATTGCGTAATACACCATAAATTGTTGGGTAGTGGTGAGGGGAATTCTAAGGGAGAATTAGATCCGTGATGACCTTAGAAACCGCGATATTTTGAGTCGAGGCCAATACTTACAAGATGGTTAAGAATAGCTGTACAAATATGAATCGAAAGCTTAATGAAAAATCAACGTAGCTTTATCTGTTGCTTTGCTGCCACATGCGCATGAAACATGATTAAATGGTATGATATGAGACATGAGATGAGTGCATTACAAGCAGACTAAAGCCTGCATGCTTTTTCTTTTCAGGTAAGCGGTAGCACTATCCTTTTCTTTCTTTCTTTTTCTTTGACTCGGCTATCTGTGACATGTGTGACATGAGAGTCCATGTGACCTCGCGCAAGCAATGTAAGTACAGGTGTATTCACTATGCATGGTTCCGTACGATGTAACACTAGAGCCGATTATGACATTACGACATGCACATGGGGAATGTTTTTCGCGTGATTTGTTTTCTTTCCCCATTTTCTTGCCCTAAGATGTACAGTTGCAGTGAAATGAATTTCTTCAGAAGTGTACCAGGCGCTATGGTCTCAAAATAGCAAACGCAGCAAGTCGAAGGACTGGGGTGCCGTGTATCGTTACCATCATGTGCGCGTTTCGGCAACATGTTGCGGCGGCACTCTTCCCCCTGTTCTTTTAATGCCATGTTACTTCGCGTACGGTATTTATTAGCGCGTCGTGCGTGGATCACTAGCGCCGCAAGGAGAGAGAGAGAGAGAGAATTTGGTAAAAAGAGAGGTGTAGGTCCGCGAGTTTACAGCTGCCCTCTCCAGTACCATGAGTCGGTGTCACTGTTCTCTTTTACCTTCCTCTGTTTATAATCTGCTGACAGTTATTCCCTTTAGACCTCTTTACCCAGAAAATCCATTTCTGCTATACTCTCGACAGCAAATGGGATTGTTCTCAATACGGGTTGCATCGGGTGCATCCGGGTTGTATTGTCAATTCCGCGACATCTGGTTCCGTGCTGTTTTTACACGAACGAAGCAGGGGAAAGTGAACAATGTCAGGTCATATGCGAAGTAGCGAGAATGGCAAGCGCTATTTGCGTGCAGAAGAATCAGCGAAGCAGTACCGTTTCCCGTATTCTATTGAGACAACGATGCGCGCTCCTCCGCTAGCAAATGTGCAGGGACAGTTGTTGACATTAGGAGACCATGACTAAGGGAACAGAGGAAGGAGAACAAAAGCTTGGAAATAGCGCGAGAAAAGGGATTGCACAGTATAGCAATAGGACCGACTGCAGCCCAAACGCTCTTATTTGCCGCGAGGTGGAGGAAAGAAGGACAGAATGGCATCTCACGGTGTATCAGGAACGCAGACCTGTGTAGTAGGCATCCAACACACTCAGAGAGAACTTTGAACGAGAACGCACTCAAAGCCCACTAATTCCAGAGCTTCACCGCATAGCACTTCGCTGACCAATCGCCATTTCGAATGATATCGTTCACCAACCCTATTTGCGGAAAAAAGAGGGGAAGGCCATTTCTGGGACACCGTGCATAAGTTTCCCGGAAATGGTCTTCCCCAACCGTCCTCAGCGAATAAGGTTAGTGAACGATATCATTCGAAATTATGATTGGTCGTCACCGTGTAACGCGGCGAAGTTTCGTTTTAACAGTGTACGAAGACACACGTACCAATTTTCGAGCGTTTTAACGAGAATGTGCATGTAATAGTACAGTTTTGGGTAGCCTCAAGATGGTATCTGCCCTAATGTATAGACAGGACATGATCTGCGACGCTTTGTGTACTCATGGAGTCGGTAGTTCACCTACGGAGGCTAAATGTTTGATACAGTGGCTCATTTCTCTGCGAGACATGGAAAGCAGCAAGGACCAACCGTTCAGTGTCAGTATGGCATGTGCCAGAAGGCACTAATCGCTATCCTGCAGGCGTTATTGCTCACAACAGCGCATGTGCGCCCGAGGAGCACTATGTACTGAATGTCGGGTACAGTAAAGGTGGCAAGATTGAACAGGGTAGTTTAGTAGTCCCTCACAGTTGTTTCGTTACGTAAGGCAAGCAATTATTGAACTATTATTGATTCGGTAGTTTCCAGCGCATCCCTTCATGTAGGGTATTTTGAAAAAAAAAAAAAAAAGCCGGTTATCGAATTGGCAGGACGACGGAGAGCGATACAGAGATAAGAAAAGTCTCTATAGTCGCGCTTAAGAAGTTCCTAAGAAGTGGAATTTCCCTGTTGCAAAGCTGGAACTGACAGCTTGGAAAACGTTCGTCTCGAGAGAAGTGGAGAGAGCGTGTTCTGGCTCAAGATTCTTCTCTAATGGATACGAGTACAGGCACGAGGGAGATGAAAGGAAACACTTGTGCCAGAGGTCCGCTACTCAGGAGCTTCGCTTCGTTATGCGGGAGTGCGTTATTGTGGGTGAAGACGACGTAGAGTGTTGGTATAGGGTAAGCACTGGGAGAACCCGTCGGAGATACGAATGGGAACAGAAGTGTTCATTGTTTGCTCGGCATTTCACGCGGGTTTTTCGCGTGCTCTAGACCTGGTGCTTGGCGGTCTTTGTTAGTACCTGCGCGGTTCCATTGACGTAATGTTTACGCACTTATTCATCTCTAACCCAGTTATATAAGGGGAAAGTGTACTGAGACTTCGTAGAAGAGTATGAAAATTTCGTTTTCTAAAGTGAAGCAATTCTTGTGATCGAAGTTGCTCGGACATTTGCCGTGAAATTTGCTGGCATCGTGTGGTCCAAGCACTATAGCTTGTCATCAACTCCAGTTTAACAAATATATAGTTCGTGATGTAGTAATGACAGCGGTTACTGACTACATGCAAGACTTGCTGTAAACGCTGCCGTTGCTCCAACGGGTAGTCAGTACAATCCGAGCTTACATCTATATAACAAGGGTCCACAAGTCGCAGTAAAAATGTCGAGTTTTCTAGCTTTTCGAACTTCGTGTCGGTATTAACGTGCCATGGATAGCACGATCACTTTTTCCTCTGCCACCAACGGCAAACTTGCAGTAGACAAATATTGTGTGTGGCTCTTCATGAGAGAGCTGGCACATACGCGGTCCCTCAATTGGAAGTCACTATGTCGGAATATGTATTATTTTTCACGAGTCATATGTCAGTTTCGTGTATTTCGGAAGTAGCTGGAATTCAAGTTTTGTAGATTTCGTCACGACATTCACCTTTTTTGCTACAAACAAACTCATACCAAGTACACGCTGTCTATGGACACCTTAAGCGCCACATTTTTCGTCAGTCGACATGCCGCAAAGATTGATAATAAAGGCTGCCATCGACAAGCGAAAATTACAAGTGGCGAGTGTAACACCCGCTACTATGCACAACAAAGACTACTAAGAGTACAACAACAGTGAACATTCAGCATTGAATAAAACCCGATTGGTTTACGAAGCGTGATCACTAACGGAACAATAAAAAAAAGTGCGCTCCCAACGGAGGTACAACAACAAGGCGCTGAACTTTTCACCCTGCCTGCTGTCGTTACATCTGCTCGAAGCCATGCAATTAAACGTTCAGGGTTGCCACTGGCTATCTACATAAGACAGAACCGCGTCGGAAGTCTTCCAATTAAATTAGTGTCACATTTTATCTCGATGTCCGTCGTTCTTTTCCCTGCCTATCTGGGCTCTCTGGCTGCGTGTTTTCTTTGTGCGTACCTTTTGTCTTGTAAACACAAGACAAAAAGAAAAGCTATAGCTTCCAGGTGCTGTAAAGGGCTCGAGACAACAAATTTTTTGCTTGAATATTCAAGGGGGTAAAATATAAAACATTCCTGCAAAGTTTCGCGACGATTTGTCGGGTTGTTTCTTTTTCAATCAAGCGGTGCGTAAACCGCCGTGCGGCTCCCCCTTACCCTCCAGAGGAAGAAGGCTGTGACGTCAATGCTCCCTTGGTACACTTGCCCCCTGGCAGCATAAGGTAGTCTTGCCGAAGTGGTTTTCACATCATTTTTTTCTTCACATCATTTTCAATTCATTTGTAATCTGTAAAATAATTTTGATCATCTAAACTTTTGTTGCAAAACTTTTCCTACGATGAACCTTCAGAAGATTCGCGCACTCGAGTCACCAGTCGCCAGAAATCCACAGCACGAGACGCGAGCTTGTTTCCGTTTAGCGGGTAGGGTTTACGCATTTCCAGGAGAGTATGGCGGCTCCCATGAATAAGCATTCGGCGAGAGGAACGGTATTTTCGAAGCTGAATCAAAAAACAACAGTGGTGTTTCCAGCGGTAAGATTGATGCTTGTCATTGGTTGCCTTCAGGGCTTTCACTGAAAGTGAAAATCAAACAGCTGAACCGTGAGCTGTCACTGGCCCTCTAAAGTGTTTTCTGAAGACGCGATTGTGAAGCACATTATTAACAGCGAAGCTGTTCTTAGCCGACCTTGGGCCGTAGTAATCGGCGTCACGCTCAGTGAAGCTGAAGTGGCGAGGAAGTGACTGAGGAACTCAAGCTGTTCCGAGTCAAAAATAGCGCACTTCCCTCTTGTCCACGTTCTGCCTCAGAAGGATAACACGTTCTCTCCCATCTTGACCAAGATTGAAGAGGGGAAAGCATTGGAACCCGAAGAGAAAGCTTTACTTGAAGGCACATTTGTCGTGGCGAATGATGCTAGGCTTATCGCCGACTGCAGCTTTTTTATTGCTATTATTAATAGTTAGTGGTTCCCTCATTATTTTCTCTAATCAGTCCCGTTTATTATTGCGGTAACGAGAAAGATCCAGCTGAACTACGAAGAAAGGATCAGGCAATCCAATTGAAATTTTAATCAAAAGTTAATCAAAGTTAATCAAAAACAAAATTTACTAGATTTCTAAACTATACTACTAAGACAAAACTCATACTAGCTAGAGACCAACGCCTCAGAACGTGAACCGCGCAGGAACCGAAGCACAGCCCTGTCGCTTTGGCTGGAAACTTTGGCTGCTCTTGAACTGAGGCGTTTTTGTGCACCTAGTATGAGGAACCTTATGAAATTAACCGCGCCTTTTTACACGTATCATCTTTCACTACAGCCCGCACATACATGGGTCAGTTGCAATTACGAGAAAATATGCGACCTCGACTACATGCATGCATAATGACTCCTAACGCGAAATGACTCCAGTGGTCGCATTTTTAAGACTATGAGACAGACGACAACGGATTAATGGCATAACCCAACTGTTTGTGTAAGTATAATTGTCTTGGAGGATATAGTGAGAGGGCAGCACTTCTGCATCGGGTTTCCATGAGATTTTTTTAGGCAATCTAGATACTTTCATACAATTTCTCTTAAATCTGTATAATATTTGTAAGGGGTGTATGTGCGTGTGCACTAGTAATGGTAGTAGTAGTAGTGGTAGTAGTAGTAGTACTAGTACAAGTAGCAGAAGAACAAAAGCTTGGCTACGTCGTCATCGACTACCCGAGAAGGTTCGTAATGAATGAACTACGAAGTCATGAGGAGGAGGATACAGAACCTAAATGCAGAAGGAACCACGTTCACCACGTTGCTGCAGGACCACGGGCTGCCGGCGAAATAGTCTTTACCCGTGGTATACTCCGCACCATGCCCTGCTTGGCAATTCTACAGAATAAAAGTGGTCATTAAGCACTTGTGCCCATTCTTCGCACACCCATTCTCCTGTTTCAGCCTCTCGTATAGGGAAAATAAGGAAGGAATGCACGCATACAACTCACTGAGGAGTGGGCGAAATTTCTCTTTTCACTGCTAGTGAAGGCTTCAACTTTCCTTTGCGCTGTTGCCCACTCATGCCCCGGTCCGCTTTGAGCAGAATTTTTTCGACAGAAACTTGGAACGAATCCTAGACACAGTAGCAGCAGCGACACGGGAAAGCCACTTTTCTCCGTCCTCGAGCTTATTCTTGCTGTTGGGATTGCTTTCTTAACGATGGCTCTTGCGCAGCCTTAAGTGCACGGTCTTGAGGATCAATGCGACCGTCACAACGGGCCGTGAACAAAAGCCCCTGATGACTTTGGTGTTCTCTGGGCCACCGGACGAAACAGGGGGAATAGGGAACAGGAAACGGATGTCAGCGACAGAATGAGTAGCAATCTAAATGATACTACTATGAATGAGAGATGCCATTGTTCTGACTTATTTATTTATTTATTTGTACAGAGAAAAACGCATTAGTAGTAGTGGTAGTAGTAGTAGAAAAAAGAGAGCGAATGCAATGTCGCTCCCTCCGCATTTTCTAGTACACCAGTCACGCCTGAAACCTCGATGAGAGGAAGCGAGAAAGGGGGGCGGAAGATCGGTGGCTTTTCAGTGATACTAATACTCGTACTAATACTGATAGATCTTTATTCCCGTAACTGGAAATTGGGGCGACCTCAAGGCCATGAATTGGAGCTTGACAAGGCTCGACCCATAAAGGGCTACGGCATATATGAGTGTGATGTCTCTGGATGCGAATGAAAATGAGTGATGAGAGTGACAAGTGATGAGGAGTGATCACGATTGGTGAGAATGTAAGCTGCGTGAGAATGCCTACTCAGCAGGCTATCAACCAATCACCGGAGAAACAAGTCATTGAAAATGCTGACCAGCAGCAGGACACTATCCAGCATCCTGTGGATTGTCGGTCCAAGGCTCAACCAGTTGTGTTAACCAATTGGCGCTTGCCGTAGTTACGGTGGATTATGAGTGTTGTCTGACTCGAGAGGAAAATTTGTCATTGGTTTGACATTGTGTTCATGGCTTGATATCAATGTTGTCTTGGTACAACAGATGGTCTCCGTTAAAATCGAATAGGTGTTTTGGAACACATTGTGTGAAGCATCAACGTTATCAGCAGCCATCTTTTATTCATCTATTTCTTGACGATATTTGTTTAGCAAAGCGTGACTTCTTAAAAAAGTTTAGTCTTTACGAGAACTCTATCGAGCAATATTTTGGAAGTTTAAACATGCAGGGTGTACGCCTTGAACCTAAGACAGGTGAAAAAGGATCTGATGAGAGCAAAACACTTCCACGAACGGTCTTCTCACTCATCACGTATGGGTCTGGCGGCAGACATGTTTACACACAGATGTCGCCTCGGTCTCTTGTTAGCTCAGTGTCTGGCTTTTATTCTCGCAAGCCGCGTAGGTTTGCAGACAATATTGAGGTCAGTCGAGTTTCGGAAAAAGCCTGAACAGCTTAGTGGACACGATAGAAATTGGTGTTCCGAGAAACTAGTGTGATGAACAAACAAATGGGAACTAAATACACGAAGAAGGCACAACTTGCCTGCAACTAGTGAGCCTTTTTCAGTTACCTCCTTCTTTCGTTGGCCTGGTAGAGTCTCGTTCTAGCATACTTCTTAAAGAACCACAAAAAAGGCATTTTCCTGGCCCGAAAACTGATCTTCATGTGTGAAGTGCTGCATAAAACAATTACGAAGCCTCCCATTTCTCCTGACCTCCGAGGTTTCCAGACGCCTACACATTCATGTTAAACGAGCTGCAATTAGTCGGCAATTCGACTCCCAAAATTACTGCCATTGCGAGCGACTTCCTTGATTCTGCGTCATTTCTATACTGTGTATTAATTTTTAGCCCACACATGGAGCACAGGTTGTCATTGCCCGACACAAAAGCAAGCTAATTCCACATATTTTTCGTCCTAAAACCATCAGCAACTTTCGGATTTCGTTTCTATTGTTAGAAGAGTCACAAGCATAGCACGTCACTGGCAAATCCAAGTCCTTCATTGCCAGCAGAAGAACCTTTCTCCTATCACGTGTAATTGGGTTTCGGAAGAACGGCATCACCACTTCCAGATACAATCTAAGACTGCACGGTTATTCCTGGCTCCAGCTGGAGGCTTTATTACGCTGGTGGCCTTCGCCCTCTTCTCATTTATGATACAGGGGACCCTTTCGTAAGAGTATCAACTTTTCTCGTCTTTGTACGCGTTGTGTCAGACCAGATAAGTAGAAGAATGAAGGCGCCCTGTTGGATTCCAACCTGGGTACGAAAGTGAGGACCTTCTCTGGCGTCGATTCGAAAATATGTTGCGCGTGTGGAAGAGCGTAAGCACTATAGAGTTTATCCACGTGACGTCACTCACGAGGAAGCGCTAGAGTAGCCGACGCTTTTTCTTAGCGATGTTTACTTGGCCGCGGTGCCTATACTACTTAACCGGAGGTTGGGTGGAACAGCCTCGTTCGAAGGTAACCCTAGGGAAGAACGTCGTCGTTGTGAGCAAGCTAAGGAATCACGTTTCGGTTGTTCTGCATAGTCTCGTTCTTGTGCAATGCACTTGCTATGCATTGACTACGCTCGCGCTGAAATCAGTTGTGGCATTGGAACATTGCGTAGTCGAGTATCGTGTTTCCTTGTGATGCCTGATTTGCTATGTAGTCTTTGTAGTCTGTTATATTACAGTCGAAATTATGATCGACGTCGTTAGATTTAGCCACGTCGTCGGAATTTTAGTAGTTCTTTTATTTGGCAAGTAAGTCGTAAAAGCTGGGTTACTGTGATTCTGAACAGCTGTCGTCTTTCTGATCTTCTGAGGACTTCTTGGGTAATGGTAAGAAGGCACTGCAAGCGGATTCGTGACCGTGTATGACTAACAGAGCTCTTAAAAGAAAATCAGGTTACAGATGTGTATATGCGGCCCCCTAATGATAGCGCATCATAGAGATCAAACTGATAACTTGTTGGATGCCGCGATATCATGTCATGTCAGCGGGTTTTCTAATTTATCAGTGGTAAAATGTCAAGGGCGCGTACTAGTCGATCAATCAAAAGAATCCACAAGGAGGTAAGAATCAAACACAAAAAGTTCTCACAGCCCACTTTATAATAACACAATATCGACTGCCTTACGCACACAAAAACTGCTTGATATATAGTAGAGACTTCCTCTACTCTTTTAATACTGCTTGCTTTGCAACGCATGCAACAGTAATATAATACTAAGTTCCCGTACATGTTTCGACAGCGATTCGGAGTCGTGGAGTTTTGTACACACTAAGGATCAGAATCCTAGAGATAGATTGAGGGGTGATGTCATTTTCTTTGAGAAAGGTCAGCGTGACCATTGCTGGTTTTACATGAGAGAAAGAAACCGGAAAAGGAATTCACTGAATTATGACAAAGAAAGTCACGTGTCGTTTTGGGAGCGTAAGCTTATGGTTTACAGTAGGTTAAAGTCTGTTCATTAGGCGTGCAGTAGATGTGCTGTATCCGCTTTCACGTTGAATGCTGGACATGGGGGAGAATCTAGTTGCTTTCGTTTCCGTAGCAGTGCTGGAGTTCGCGCAACGTTGGCTTAAGTGCAGTTGCTAGCAAGACCCACGCTATCGGTGAGTAAACCCTATGCCATGTCATATGACAACGTTCACGATGGTCATTCAAGAAGCACGCATAAAAAAAGAAAGAGAAATGCAAGTTAAACGAGCAGCTTGAGAGAGAGAAACCCGTGCAGCACCAAATCGTAGCTACATTAAATGAAATAGAGATCGTAAAACGGGTTTTCACAGCGGGAAAAACTTGAGGACTTCACGCGTCTCATGCAGCATTACACACGTCATGTGTCGGCTACGTGTAATATCTGTAGTGTCGTCAAATTGTGTCGTCCCTATTCCGCCGAAACATGGCGCTAGCGCGCTTGGGCGGTACCGGACGGGCTTGGGACGACGGCTGTCAACGTAAATAGTTATTGAAGGGCACCTCGAGCGAAAGTTAAGTAGTCACGTACTTATGTGCAAAAGATCCTTAGGCTAAAAATAAATAGAAAACAGCTGAATCAAACTCACGGCCTCTGGGTACGGCAGTTTTCACTATCTTCTCCACAGCAGTGTCTGAAGCGAAAATGATAAGATCGACGTCCCCTCATTTAGTGACTCCAACATACATCAGCGGCACCTGTTGCCTTCGAAACATCCCAAGCGCTTTTTTCTAGCACTTTAGTGAGATAAAGTTGCTATATGCATCTGGGATCACCGACGCACTCCTGAGAGCCATCTATCCTGATGCAGGCGTTCTTCATTAGGGCACGCTGACCATCACTTACACCTGGGTTCCAGATTTGGAAGCTGCTCAGGCTGACGTTCTCCTCCCTGCGTCTGGACATACAATCTGCATAACTTATAGTGTCATTACGTGCTTTTATGCAGATTACTTTCTGCCTGGCGACTCAGCAGGGGCAGCGGCAATTAAGCTTGGATTAGGATCCGGTAATACGCTCCTGGCCATTGTCACCATGGAACGCTTTGTTATTCTCTTCTTGCTAATTGCGTGCTTGCGGGAAGACGGGGAAGAAAAGGATTTTTGAAAAAATAAAGAAATATTGCGATGCAGACGAAGATGAGCAGTGCTCGAATGTTGGCTTTATAACTGCGTTTCCTTCTCATTCCATTTCATGTTCTTTGGAACCAAGTGGGTCTAAAGTAATTTTTCGTATTTGGTACGTCGCGTGCCAGTAGATTCCGCGCCAGATCATCATCCCGGTCGCCCGGCCTGATTCTGCTAAATCTTCCGCCTTTTGTCATTAGGATTGTGGGAACTGTGTTCCGCCACCCCGACTGCCTCCGGTCCAGGCCAGCAGGCAGCCGGTCCCACTTCTCGGGGGTCCCACGTTGGTCCGTTGGATAAGGAAGTACGGCAGAGGCAAAAGGTTCAAAACATACCACGTTTAATGAGCGTCTCTCGTCAGCAGTGTCCCGCCGCAGAATCGCAGAAAAGTCCTTCGTGTTTCCCACGATCGCAGAGCTGTCCCTGGCCCCCCGTTTCGCCCCCGTTTTGTTCGTTTTTCTCCCCGCGTGATTCCTTCACGTGGCACCGGCGATGTTGTCTCCGATGGGGCTGGGCCCAGGCCCCACAGGATTAACGTGCGAATGAGCTGAGAAACTACATAACGACGTTGGTTCAAGCAAAGGTAATTTGTGCATTCTAGCGACCAGTAGCCAGAAACCCGTGGCAGGAGCTCAGCGAATTTACGTCATTTCCGTTCAGCGGGTATTCATTACGCTGTTTCGGTAGAATATGTCGGCCTCCGCGTAATAAGCATTTCGGCGAGGGAGCAAATATTTTAAAGCTGAAGTAGAAAAGAACGGCGGCGTTTCGAGTGGTGAGAGAGTGTGTCATTTATTGTACCATAAATGAAAATCAAATAGTTGACCCACGTGAGCGAGTGCGTCTAAACCACAAGTATTGCTCACGTGCGAAAACTGCGTGTGGTGGTATTCTTTCATTGCTTAACTTCAATACTGTGGTATTACGCAGGCAAAACATACTCCACTGGCTCGCATTTGAATTGTGCGCGAAAAAAATCGCTGTTTTCAGTTCCCACATCATTAGCTTCAATATTTTTTCTTACGCCCAAGGCTTAACCATCTGAAAGGACATCAAGTCATGAACAGAGAGAAAATTGCTTTCTATAGCTTATCGCGAGCTCAGATGCCCTCCACTGCTAGGAAGGTTAACCCATCAGTATTGAAATTAGTCTATTCGAATAGGGAGAACCTATTCTCCCTAAATTCGCTGTTTTCAGCTATCAGCTTTTCTTGCATTCGTAGAGCGTACGCAAATCGTCACGCAGTTAATTTCACTGAGTCGGAAAGCTGTTCAAAAGTCATCTGACTATGCCGCGAATATAATAAGAACCTGCAGTCAGATCAGCTAATATGCAGAGTCGGGGCAGGCAAACATCTGGGCAGAGCTGAAAGTATCTTAGCAGTAAAACGCTCCGTACCACTCAGATGCCTCCATTTGTTCCCGGACCCATGGAGATAATAAATGAAGCAAATCGCATTGGTGCAAACATTCGTCTTTCACCGGATGTTGCGGTTGATACGAGAGGACTGGGCATATATTGCTAATGGAGTTGACTTGAGGGAGAGAAGAAATTACCCTCTTCCTGTGTGGCCACAAAGAACAGAGGAAAATTTTTTGGGTAGCACGGGAAATAAATTGCATCCCATTTCCTGTCTTTCCAAGAAAGAAGCCTGAGGCTCTACCCTGAGTAATGTGTTTATCTCTTACATGTGATCAATATACATTGTGCTATTTTATATTCACGGAAGGAAAACTTTCGCCCTTTTATTACTGGAAAAAGAAAAAAAAAGGATGATGTATATACAGTGTAGTGTTTACTAATGAAAAGCTTGTATTGTGAATTTATTTCCTGGTGGCTGTGGTGCTGTGTGAAGATGGCACAGTTCCCCTTGAAGTCGACCCAGGACGCGCACTAACCAGCAGTCTTCTGCTTCTTCGTGCTGTCCTGTCTCCCGCTGTACACATCTGTGCGCTGCTCATGGCCACAGCTTCCTTTTGGGAATAGCGCTCAATTAAAAAGAAAAAGAAGTATGTCGAGCATCGTTATGTGGACTAGAATGAACTTCATTTTAAACACAACAGTCAAGCAGTGAGAAAGCTGCCACTTGCTCTATACTCCCAAAGTACAGGGGACCTCTAGATCTCCACAAATGTCATTAGGAATTACTTCGTTCCTAGGACTTATTCCCGTCTTAGCAGAAGCCGGAAATTGACGTCCGAATCCGGACTTAAGGTGCTCAATCAGCAAGGACGTAATATTGGCTTTTGCTCAGCTTGCGAATGCTATCATGTTATCGCCGGTGTTTTCATCTGCTCCTCGAACTCACAATAGACAACAAGAAAAAAGTTTACGCTTGGTGGTAGCAGCATAGTTGTTAAATATTACTGATTCTAATTGGTTACATTACGTTGGGAGCCAACTGTGATAATGAGCGCAGCTACAGTGGATTAATTGTTTCCGCATGGATGTGTTTTTGTCTTCAAGCATACCTTGCTCTGAAGTTGGTTTTTAACATGTTTTAACTTTAAAGGGCGCCACCATATCGACTAAGAGTACAAGCTCAAGTGGGCAAACAACGTGGAATGTATTTTGATTGTCTGCAACCTTGAAGTGAAATTGCTGTAGGCGTTTGTCGTGTTTTTCTTTTCTTTCCTTTTATGTTTTCTAATGTAAACAATAATCACGTGCGCGCCACGTGACATGACGATGCGAATCTACAATTTTCATACATATTCAGACTTCGTATTTCCTAGCACGAAATCTCCGATCAGTTGATAATGAACTGTG
>JARGYV010103202.1:0-10955 GCA_029532675.1 Ornithodoros moubata | reverse complement strand
AGTATCAGCTTACTCTCACCCTACGCGTTGAGATATTAGCTCTGTGGTGTTGGTTCCTATGAATGCCAGAGGCTCCCATCCCAAGGTCAGTGCTATAATGGCTCTGTTTTTCTTCATAAGGCTTCTTATCTACCGGTCCTTGTGTTGATCTTTTCGCTTCCTTCGTATGAGGCAACACAACACGAAAGCGGAAGATGCACTTCGAAGAACCATATGTGTGAGGCGCCCGTGTGACTAGAGTATGGCAAGTAAACACGCTGGATGAAGTTAATGAAGAAACTGACGAGAACTGACTCAGGACTGAGAGCTCTCAGCTCTGTGTCTGCCATTTTCGTTGTCCAAAGTTCAGGATTTTTTCACTATCAGTACTAGCTTGGCAGCGCGTATACTATTTTATCAGTGACCAGAACAAGAGAGACAATGATAAATGCCTGTTCCCTTTTCTTTATCTGGTATGTCAAGCCCACTACCCAAACCCTGTGTCTTGATCTAATCAGAATTTGAGCGTACTGAAAGAAAAATACCGCTGTGTCACCAAATACACGCAACAAGGCACAAACGCGACGTATAATCCACCTGACATACACGAGTTCTTCAACGGCCTTTCCGGTAAGCGAAACTTCACGCAAAAGAGCTCGCGGTCACTGTCAGGTGGTAAAGGAATGTTTTGCATAGTGTCAGTCATTTACAGGAAGTGAGATTAGCGATCTCCTTTGCGATTCGAGGAAAGGAGTAGCCTCGAGCACAGAGCTCACAGATGGCAGATGCGTCTACAGCACTTAAAACGAAGATAGGTTATTTTGAACGCTCGGTGGCCGGTAAAATTATTGAAGCCAAATTTTTGTCGGACATAGAAGAAAAGAAGAAGCTGCCCGCTTTCTCCACGCTCCAAACAAGGAAGAAGTCATTACACAAACAGCCATCTTGCATTTGAGCTGTGTTTTCTGTGCGGTTATTACTGCTGTTAACAAAATGCCGAAAACAACGAGCAGAAGCAAGCGACTGCGTGTGGAATAATCGGAAAGAGACGCATGGGCTTTCATTAAACCGTGGGAAGATAACCTCACCGTGTCTCGGCCACGATGAACACAGTACGTACGACGGCGTTTGGGTGAGGACTTAAACTAACTCAACGTTAGATTCAGAGCGCAACCTGTCTGTCGGCGAGCATTGTAAGAAGCACGTGCGTGAAGGGGTCGCTGCTGCCATCTGTCATCGGGCCTCTCTTCTTTTGCTGACTGGTCCTTCATAGCCATAAAGGACTACTGTCTTTTATGACAGTAGTCCTTTATGGCTATGGTTCAGGTGAGCCCGTGAGTCTTGGGTATAATTCAGTTGTAGTGCGAGACATCCAAGCACCGCGTATGCTATGACTCGATTCAGCAAGGTGAACATAATTCCAGGAAGGCGAAATGTAAAGTTGTTCCACACGCATTTAGAACATGCTCTAGCGCTCTTCGCTTATGCGAAGCGCTAGAGAAACCCATCATCGACAGTCTCGGTAGTGCAGAACTTAAATGCGAAATGATGCTTGCCTTACGTGATATGTGTTGCTGTTTCCTGATGAGGGGAATTCGTGAGCGTACCTCCCTCAGACGGTGGCAAACGAACGCCAGTGATCATTGCTGGCAGCGCAAGTCTGTGCAGATGTATATCTACGGAAACTGCCGACTCAGTCGTCTCTGTCCCAGGAGTAAGCGTTTTTTGATGGCGCGGTCCACCCGGAGAACTTTCCTAATGCGCCAAGGCGTCCCGTTGAATTGCGTCCTGGGTGACTTAATCGCTGTTCGTTTGGGCGATGCCTTTGCTTCGTCGTCCTCATTCTAAGGTTCGCTGTTCGCTGATTCTCAGGACTAAACAAAATAACCGCCTATAAGATCAGCTGATCTGCGTTTTCTAGAGTTAGTGACGTCCAGACGTTATCTGCATCATATAGATAATCGAATATGATTCACATGAGAGTGTGGGTGTCGTCACATGGTGTGAACTAACACATTCATGTTGCGCAAGCAGATCCCAGGAAAGGGAGGGGAAATTCCCTGACCAAAAAAAACTCCCTATTACTTAGTGGACTCATGAGCTTTTAGCTGTAAGAAATGTCATTCAGTTTTAAGGTTCTTCGGCAGCAAGGGCACGGGTGGCCCCGGCACATGATATTAACGAAAAAAGTCAAGAAAAGGAAAACTTCCCCTCTCTCCTCTTCTCGGCTTTTTTCGTTACTTTCGTGTGTGGTTCTTCCACGTATCCTCTTGTTCCACTTTTGTGAGTACAGAAGGAGATCCCCAGGTGGTCTAACTTATCTGCAGTCCTACCCTGTGGCGTCGCTCATGATAACAGTTGTCTCGCGACGTAAACCTACAAATTATTATTATTACAGAAGCAGATGTATATGCTCCGTTGTGTGCGGTTTCTTTTTCTTCTTCTTTTTTTCTCAGGAGGTCACTGATGTGTCCCGTTATGCCTATGCGACATGTTATGTCTTCAGGTCGTCTAGAATGCGACGTCAACTCTTTTTGCTCGTAATATACGCTAAACAAGATAAGTATGACAAGAACAACAACACTGCAAATGCGAATTTCATGCGCGCAGACAGATTCTTTGGAAAGGAGTAGTCGTATTGCGTTCCAACGGTGGGATTTGGTGTTTTGATGTCGGAACATGTACATAGGGACGAAAGTAATGCCGAGTGGGCTAAATGCTCGCAGCCACGTACCAAAGACTGGAAGATCGCGGAATCGTATCCTGCGGTCGGCTCTGTTGTAAGGGGCTGTTCCTGGGTTTTCCCCTTACGATTTAGGCGTATGCGGGCAGAGTTCCCTGCGTCAGTTAGCCCAGGACGCACGTGTTTCCCTTCCCTGCGTCAGTTATGACGTTGCCGCGCTTAGCGAGGCCACCTGCGGCAGCAGGTTCTGCATTTAAGATATCTCGATTTGTTGGACATTTCCATATTGGCATGACAGTGACATAGAACGCTACCTGCAAAAAGTGCTAACACGAACATAACGAGAGGGAAGAATTTATTGAGACGCACTGGAGACATCATTCAGGATGTCTTAAGAACGGATTTCCATTTTAAAAATAATGAACATTCACGAAACACCGCTTCCCTTCATTCTATATGGCCCGGAGGGCATTGTATGAGACCCAGTGTGCAACTATCCGATAACTAATTAACTATTATTTGCTAATTAACATTTTAATTCCAGGTCAACGGTAAAATCGGAGATACTACTCAGAAACGGAGAATTCCAAAAGATGCACGTGCCTCGGCTTATTGCGCGCTTTCAGTTTAATTTACATACTGAGAAAAACAGCAATAATAATAACACTAATATTTCAAAGCTTTACGTCGCGACACAATGTGCGAGCGACGCCAAAGTAGTGACCCCCTAAGGGTTCTTTAACGTGCGCTGTATTTCGCATTCCTTGCGGATGATGGTGTGCCTGAGCAATGGGTGACCTGCCACCGAGATGGAGAAAATGAAACAATTGCTACAAAGAGTTGAAAAAGCTCGTGACTTACCACCCGACAACTAAAGATTTTATGAGGCTTATCGATCTTATCACACTGACACAGAGCATGCGCTAATCCCCTATTTTTGCGCACGTTGGCGACCATGTTCAGTCTTTCCATTTGATATATTTCTTATTTATTTTCAGCCTTCGATCGTGGGAAGCTCGTGCATTTTCTGCGACTGTTACCAAGACGGGGGACTTTTAGAGAGAGCAACTAAGCATATGCAACTTCTGTTTTCCCGAAATGCTCTGCATTAATGCTCAGCGACTGATAATGTGGTATGACGATAAAGGGGTAAGATCATACATAGCCTTGAAGGACAAAACCTCTTAATTAATTAGTTGGAGTATGACGTACACGGAAAGAGGATGTGTGAAGCGTAAAACATTGATAGCGACAGGTAATGACAGGACTGAAACAAACACGAAAGAAAAAAATAGAGCCTTGAGCAGTGCTTGAGCACCACTTATATCCCTGCGATAAATATGCGAGTAGCATTCAACAAGACCGCGGTTCGATAAATATGGACAAGGGATAAGTGTAGGTCGTATGGGTGAATTTGCCACCGCAAACACAAAGGCGGCCCAAGCGAATTAACGATGAAGCTTTATTTCTCAAACACTGTGCCCTGTACTGAGGACGAACCATCTAGAATATACTGCGCGAGATGAACTGTGTTCTTAAAACAGCATGCTCTGAATTCCGATAACCAGTGACTTGTTAGCTGGCGTTCATCCTGTTGGAGCTATAAAGTTTTTTTATCCTATTTTAATTTTATGTCGTTTCATTTCTGTGTCCAAGATGACTTAGGAATCAATTGCTTAATAACGTAAGATGACAAGATAAGCAAACTTTGAAATTTGTATTATTTGATTGAAAAACCTTGTCGTGCGTACCGCTTACATCATATATTTGACATGCGCTTGGCGTGTTGCCGTACATAAAGTGAGTGTATATATTTGTGCAGAATTAGCACATATACTTGTCGTGTGGCGTAATCCCAAGGAGACTTCGTTCACTTCGGGCGGATTATTTGTGCTGTTTATGCGCATTATTATGCGCATAATCTTTTATACACCCACATCATCACCCTCCGTTCGAATAGGGCTCAGTGACGGTAAATGAGTTATTGATTTGCCTATCGCTGCCCAGAAACTCAGTGTCTATATGCCCTTTGTCCAGAACTAGTCGAGCGCTGGCGTCTGATCATTTGCAACTCACATGATTCATGGCGTGCCTTCGATTCGCGTCCGCATCTTATTAACCATCTGTACGACGCCACGTTATTAACGATTCTTCTCTCCTTCTGTGCTTTTCAGGTGCTAGGAACAAAGGCTCGGACAATGAGGACGTCGAAGAAGAGACGGAAGTAAAAAACTTCAAGTATTGGGCTAACAAAAGTGAGTTCCAATACCCTTCACGACGTTAGATGTTTCCAGACGTGGTTTAACTCTTGCTGGGTCTATCTTCCTGGTCAGTGCACAACACGTAGAAAGGTAATAATGAGGATAACAACGAAAGAGTTGAAGCAATTTCGGCGATTATTGAGAAGAGCTGAATCGTGCGGTCTTTGTCTTGGTGAGCTAGTTGATGATCGATCAATGATAGCAGGGTAGTATGTAAAAACTTTTGTGACGCAAGAAAAAAAGGCGGGATATGGAGTGCTACTTGCAGCAAACTGATTTCATGACTTATCTGACTTCCTAGAGATTTCGTTCAACAACACAGAGTATTAGAATTACAGAAATACATAGAAATACATATATATAAATAATAGAAATACAAATAAATAATAGAAATACAACATTAGAGTATATAGAATGATGATGGCGTGGGGCGTCTAATAAGCTATCTAATGTGATAACTTATACTTTATTACATATGTGTATGATATACAGTCTCTGTCACAATCACCGCGTAGGTCGTGCAGCTACAAGCACACCAATAGATGTTGCTCTGTACTCCCATAGGGTTCCAAAGTGTAGCAAGGATCAAAGGTTTGCGGCAGACCTTACTGAGTTTTGCCTCAACGATTCCTTTCTCTGTGCTATGCCGTTGAGACTTCATGAGAATATGTTCAATATTTGACACGACATCACAGTGAGGGCAAGAGGCCGAATCACCGCATCCAATCATGCCCTTGAACTATGGCGGGAATCAAACGTTCAGGCCAAGGCTATGCAGGAGGGACGTAAGGACGAACTGGAATGCAGACGGATTGATTCGGGCCCACTGAATACATATTAGGAATCGGTCTGTGATATTCCGATGAGATTGCTGCTGAGCCATTCCGGTTAGGAGGAAGCTGCTGTTGTCCTTCAATAATAATGTCACGAATAAAGCCCACTAAGCGACCCAGTGATCAACACACGCGCACTTTATTGGACACTTCACCTGAAGCAAAGTCGGCTGTTCGCATTGACTTGGAGCCTCCGCACTTTTTATACAGTCCACAGTTTTTATGCTAATTCTGGAAGGACCACGGGCGTCGTAGAGATTCTGACACGCGTTTTATCTTAAGCGTTTTATAGATAACTCATGAGGATTTACGAAACATGGACTGATCAACTGATCAGCTCATGATAAATGTGCGTAACTGTCTGGCATAACGCGTGGCAATGTGACTGGAAACTCACAGATGGAATCTTGGGCCTGATTTCTGCTACGTTCTCGTAGAAATTGTTGTGCTTTCAGCGGTTATTGTCTTGGTGACTTAAAATGGTGATGACACGCAACCAGGCGCAGGTAATGCTGGGTAGCCTCCCTGTAGTCTCCCCAAAAGTTCTATGGGTGGCTCACGTGCCTCACTGAAATCTGTCCTTGAGACAGCAAGAGCTTGAGCTTGAGACAGCGGGCCTTGGGCCTCGTCCGCGAAGGAAATTAAGATGTTCTCAGCGTACATGGCGTCAGCGAAACGCCATGTAGTCCGTAAGTCTGTGCAGATTTGCTCCACGGATGAGGGTGGTATGGAGGGTAAGAAAAAATTTTTCGTCCAGACCCAGGTGAGCACCACCAACGTGGTGAACTGAAATTCAGCCCTGTACGTTAGCCTTAACATTTGTGTGCCTTCCAGATGAGGTCTGAGTCTAGGATGGTGCCGAGATGGGGCAGCCCGTGCCAAGAGAGAGCTAATTAAAGTCATTGGAGGAAACTCAACCGCTTTATTCCGATAATAGCTCTAATTAGAGTACGAGAGGCTTCACTGTGCTCTTTAAGGACGAGAAGTTCACTTTCGAAATGCTCACTTTTACATGCTTGAAGATGCTTCTCAAGTTCTTCATACATCCAGATACATATAGCTTTGCTCTAGCATATCTCTTAAGTTCGAACTTCACCACAAGCGGATTCACCGTATATTCAAATCCCAGTGTTCCAAACTACTCAATGCTATGACAGCATGGTGCATTGATTGTGCACCTACATCCCCTGAAGGTGAAAGTCGGAAATATTGTAGAGTAGCAAGCTTAGGGCAGAGCAAACAGGAACATCGGAATTATACCCGTACGCTATTAGCACTCAACGTCCATTCTCTCTTATGCGCCAACTCACTTTTGCATTGTGCAGCGCTTCTTACTGAAAGGGAAGGGGCTTCTTACTGAAAGAAAGGGAGGAGCATAAAGGAGTCGCATGTTACGGTCCGTAATGCATTCCTGGTTAGGGTTGCAAATGCCCTAGGAAATAGTAATCGTCATCATCATCATAACATCTTATTAATTCATCTAGGAAGCATGCCCTTCACATTCCTTTGCTAACCTCAAATTTAATATACTCATAAGTTTGCAGTTCAAATAAAACTTAAGCTAGTCGTACGGAGCGGGTTGTTTTTGACTACATGAATTTATGAAGAACTCTGCCTGTGGGCAGTCTGCAACTGTATGATACTAGAGACAAAAGCCTCAAAGTCAACAGCATTCCTCGGGCAACACGAAAGCACCTGCTCAGGGCATTGTTATCGAACGCCTATCCCCTCCTATACTCTCTTATGGCTGGAAGAGCTTGGGACGTTTCAATGGTATGATATCTGCAGCCATCTTGCTCATCTTGTCTGGCAATGGATGGTTGGCACTTAGTGACAGCGGCATCTCGGCCGGAACGTTTCTGGCAACACAAGACTCTGTGTTCTCTGGGGACCCTCGAGACAGGACAAAGATATTCGCCCCTAATCATTGTCGCGTTCATATTTCCCTGGTGTATGTAGGCTTCCATTCCACGGCAATAGATGGGCGGCAACGATTACCGATAGCCAGTGCGCCGATTCTTACCGACTGCGACTTCTCATCACGGACGTAAATTTGTTCTCTGATTTGTCCTGATGCGCAGCAATGTTTATGCTTAACACTTATCTAGATTTGTATATTGAAAAATATTGAAGCTGTCATGTCCAAAACCGTTTGGGTTTCGTTGAGCATTGTATAGTGCGTTGATCCCGTCCACGCAGGGAAGGTGGTGGAATGAGTGAAGTAAGGCGGAAAGCTAAACCGCGAATTTTTAGTGCGTCTTGCTTTGTCTTTCTTTTTTTCATTTTAATCGAAACTTTTGCTGTTTCTCTGTGTGTTATTCTGTGTGCGGCTTTAAACAAGAGAGAGAGACTGGTCTACAACTTCTCAACAATTTGTCGAAGTCTGGGTTTCGAGGAGGTTCTGGGTCCTTTTCCGAACGTCTAGGAACGATAGCACGCAGACATGGGACAGGAAATTGAAACAAAGAAAAAAATTAAACGTCTGTGGAGACTGCATGTGTCGTTTCCTATACTGATCATGGCATTTCGTACCTTTGGCTACTGTTATTCACACTGTCGTTAGTTGGAACAGGTTCCCGCTCTTTAGTCCAGTCTTGGGGTTTCCGACAGAGTGTCCAGATTAGGGAGCACTTCCGTGTCAACAGTTCATCGATGAGTGCATGAAACACTAAAGCTGTGGTTGTCAAATTTAGGTACTCACGTGAAGGTATTTACTACACATAAAGGAATTATGATGACATTGCCATAATCCATATTGATATATGTTATATCATACGATGATATAATATAGATACATATATGTATCATATCATGATAAATAACACCTTAACACCCATAGTGCTCAACAGCAATATTAGAGCCCTTGTGTTTCGCAGAACACACTTGAAACCATTTGCCACAAAGGAGTGTGTTTGTTTATGTTTATTGAAGTTGTGCACTAGGTGATCCCCTCTGTGCATGTACTGGATCGCGTAAAACCGTTCCTCATGCGTGTGCACCACCTGTGCTGTACTAATTTGCATCAACCGTTGTGGCGGAGTGCGTAGCGGTGGAGCAGAAGGTGTGCGCACAGTTACTCAATAATAACGTGATACAAATTTCCCCTTATGTGTAGAATATTTGAGTGTGAATGCCCAGCAACCAGCTGTATTCAATAGAAATGTGCGAAGCACATTTCTGTCGTAAGAAAAGTACACGTATAGTGTTGAGCTCATACGGTATGGCGAGTGGTTTGCCGCTGCTGTCGAAGCGCACCGTACATGCGTGCATTGGGATTGAGGTGCCCTTAATACGACTCAGAAGGGCCTTTTAAAGCAATTGGCACAAGCGTCGCAAGGGTCTTGATGTCGCTGAAATATCGACGGAACAACGCGCTGTCCTACAATGCAGAAAAATCGAGATTGCGTGAAGCGTTCAATGGCGCCACATTGTTTGAGGATGGATTGACTCTTGTAAAGAATGAATGTTGTTGCTAAAAAAAGAAAAAAAGGTGGGCACCTATAGATACGCGCATTACAAAAATCCGATAGCACGGGGCAAATTCTGTATTTCCGAAACTACAAAACCGTATCACAAAATCAAGTGGCAAACATTCCCACTCATAATCCCCACACTTATTTTGTGGTTATATCACAAAACATGTTTCTTTCTAGCTTCGCTTTATCTGGGCAGACTGTGTTCTTTGCGCTCAGGGTTTTTCATTTCTGCCATTATTTGGGAGAATTCTGTACAAAAAGGGGGCAATGATTTCAGCAAAACTACTAAATGTAGTTCCGAACAAAAGTGATAGGGATTAAGAAACGACGCTATATACCACATAGTTAGACGTTTCAGGAGGAGGCTAAGGCAGCAGGTTTATTTTGCTTCGTTTACACCAGTCGAGTAAATCGTCACTGCTTTATGAGATAATGCTGCTGTGAATAGCTAAATACGCACTGAGCACTTTAATCTACGCATATCCATTCATATGAAGATGTATCCGTGCTGTAAGCAGCATCCAAGGAGAGGCCGGCTGTTTCGCGGGCGCTGCATTCCCACGAACGACTGGAGCTCAAATGCATAAAGTAGGTGAGAAAAGAAATCGATGAACAAATGGTGCTCTTCTTGCTTTTGTTGCATCTTCCTGTTTAAATGCTTGTTGGGCTCGTTGATCGGATTTTTCATTATCTTTGTTTCTTAGCTCATTTTCATCATTGCGAGGCGTATGAGCTATATCTCTATACGGAAACAAGCTGGAATAGAACGTAATCATCACAGCGACGCGTAAGTCATTGTGCATAGAGTTCGGAATACGTCTACCACCTTCCGTAACAACGCGCTGCGAGCGAGGAGGAGTGGAGTAAGTGGCGTACGTCCCGATGAAGTCTGCACCTTGTCTTCTTTTCGTTTTCTTTTTTTGTTTCACCTTATTTCCACGGCTATGCGAGTCGTCTTGATTAAATTCCCAACCATAAACCGTGACCGTCTGCCTGTCAGCTCAGATGGCTTGTTGCGCGACGGTCTTTTTAAAGGAGACATGTATAAAGCTAGATGGCCTTAATCTAGCCCACAATATCGTTGGTGTTGGACGTTAAATTACAAGCACTCGATTACAAATGACGGTCTTGCAGAGGTAACACAGATGGTCACAATCGATGATGCTGATATTATACAAAGTGCGTTTCTCAAAAAATAGCCAAGGTTCAAGACAAAAATGGTACGCAACCAAAATACCGAATGCACGTTGTTACCAGTGGTCTGAAGATACACAGATAAGTGACGTGAGTCAGTTATTTTTATACATAATTACAGCCGAAACGACACCGAGAAATTTCTCGTTTGTGCGTGCTGTCGCGACTGAACAAAGCACGGGTCGCCATGTTCCTTGCTACAAAGGCGAGTCGACTTCGGGGGAGGGAAAATGGCGACCCCTGCGTTGTTCCCTCGCAGTGCCCAACACACGCACACGCACGCGCGTGCCATCAAACGTGCCGTCAAACGCGTGCCGTGTTCTAAAAATTAAGATTCCGAGCTACTGATACCTGTCGTACGATATCAATGGGTTCTTTTTATTCATCTATTTTTTCTTTGTGTGTGTGTGGGGGGGGGGGTCGAAAAGCTACCCCCCAAGCAGCACAATGTACTGAAAGTCAGGTGCAACAGGGGTGGCCGTCAGGTGTCTTATCTGTTTGTTGCTGCGTCTTTGTAATGCTTCCAAGT